>RJWM01003879.1:0-108050 GCA_004363535.1 Dasyprocta punctata | reverse complement strand
TTTTTTTTCTTTTGTGTCTGGTCTTTTAAAATGTGTTTCTTTTATATTAAAGACATTATTGAAGGCACAATGGCATACACCTATAAACCCAGCACTATAAGAAGCTGAAACAGGAAGATTGTAAGTTTGAATCCACCCTGGGCAATTTAGCATCTTGGCAAGAATCTGCCTCAGAATAACAGATAGGATTAAAAGGGTAGGAAGCAGGGCAGGTAGCTTAATGAAAAGGCCCTGGGTTCAGTGTCTAGTACCGCCCCCCCTCCCCCCGAATACTTGAACGGACATTATGGCTATGACTCAGTGCTTTGGCATATGTGCTAGTCAGCCAGGGCTGCTATAACATGGTACAGGAAATTGGATCCAAGAAGTCTGAGATTAAGGTGTTGGCAGGGATGGTTTCTTCTGAGCCTCTATCCTCAGCTTGCAGATGGTCGCCTTCTTTCTATGTCCTCACAAAATCTTTCTGCTGTACACAAGCAAACTTGATGGCTCTTTGTGTGTAATTTTCTTCTTTTATAAGGACAAAAGACACACTGGATTAGTGCCTATCCTAACAGGTTCATTTTAATTTAAACACCTCTTCAAAGACCCTAACTTCAAATATTTCTTCCTCATTTACTCAGGTTGTTGGAAAAATACAAACCCTCACAGCTGTAGAAGTCTCAGAGCTCTTCATCTTTTGCAGAGCAAACAGGAAAGCTTTTCTCTTGCACTGAATTTCTAACTTCCTCTGTCTCTGACCTCTAGGTCTAATTTTATAAAGTTTATTTAGTTAAATCAGAGCACCCAGTATAATCTACTTTTTGATTAACTCAGAGTCAACTGCTTTGGGACCTGGATCATATCCTTTGCCATACAAATTAATGTAATCATGGCAGTGAGGTCCAATCATAGTCACAAGTCCTATCTACACCCAAGGAGAGATGATTACCTCATCATTGTATACAAGGAGGCAGGAATCTGGAGGTCATCTTAGAGCTCTAATAATAAATAATAATTGTAATTATAGTATAAGAGGTAATTTTAATGTGATGAATGAATGAATGAATGAATTTTGAGACAGGGTCTTGCTATGTAGTCCACACTAGCCTCAAACTCACGGCGATTCTCTTGTCTCAACCTCCTGAGTGCTGGGATTAGCGGTGTGCACCACCATGTCCAGCTCAATGTGATGAATTTTAAAATGCAAGTTAGGATTTTTCTGGTGGAAAGGGTCAGAAATCCAACTCAAAGCACTCTTAGACAATTGAAAAGATGCCAGATAGTTCAAAGAAACATCAACCACAGTGCTTGAGGAGATACTTGGGGATACAGAAGCAACAGAGCTGAGGCCTAGAGAACAGGCAGGCCTCATTAATGTTCTTTCTTCCCCCATTTTGTCTCATCCTTTGTCTTTTGTTTGTTATTATCTCTCCATTTCACCACAGATACCAATATGGAAAAGTAAAGAAATCTTATTCACTTAAGAAAAAGACTCTGAATGACTCCTTCAAATATTTAGACCAACCCACTATCCACAGGATGTGAGAATCATGCAAAAATATGACATCTTTCACTGGAATCACATAATTGGGGAGGGACAAAAGCCCTTTTCTAGGAAAGGGATGTGTGCTAATTACTACAGTAGGCTTCCACTATAAGCAGTTTCAGAAGGATTGCTATGGTTTACCAACCAAGGACAAGATAATGTAGGGATTTTATATGTTGTTTTCTATTTCAAAAGATAGAAGCCTTCTACGATTAATTTTTTTCTAAAAATTTTCTGATAGGTTATATTTTTTGCAATCTCTATTCATTAAATATGCTAGAGATATTGTTTGGAGCAAGTTATAATGACATTTATAATTGGACCTTAGGTAGTGTATATGACTCAAAATTGTATAGCAAATAGGCAAATTACATCATATAGGCACTACAACAAGGCATACTTTTCTGGGAGAAATAGTTAAGAGTCAGCTTTGGCTGAGTAGCTCACCTGCTTGAGTTAAATCGCAGCTCAGGCACTATACAGGTGTGTGATTTTAGCTTACATAGCCTGAGTGCTTTCATTGCTTCATCTATAAAAGGAAGAGAGTAATACTCATTGTTGATATTTTAGTGACACCCTTGCTTTGTAATAAAATTCAAAAGCCTATCAAAGTTTACCAGTAATGGATTTAAAGAAATCCTTTTGTGACTCCCTTTTAAAATAAACTGCCAATCACATCCACATGTGTTTTCTGACACAGGATGTTCATCTAGTGGACGTCAATTCATAGCACAGTAATAATGACTGTTATTATTACCTGTGTCAGAAGGACCTAACAGACACTTTAGTCAGCAGGATTTGTTATGAAAAAACAAAGCATTCTTTGTGGATCCTTTTCCTTGCAGAGTGAGTCTAAACTTTTGCCACCTAAGCTTTTAGTGATAGTAGTCACTGTCCAAATTTAGAAAAAATTCATTAGATCTTAGTCCATCACTATTGGTATAAAATACACAGAAATTGTATTTCTTTTTTTTTTTTTTTTTTTTTTTGCGGCACCGGGGATTGAACTCACAACCTCGCGCCTGCCAGGGCAGGCGCTTAAGGCAATGAGCCAAACTCCCGGCCCTGGTTTTTTGAGGCAGGGTCGCACTATGTAGCTCAAGCCGGTCTTACACTCGCGTTGTAGCCCAAGCTGGCCTCGAACTCACAACGCTCCGCCTACCTCAGCCTCCCGAGTGCTGGGATTAAAGGCGTGCGCCACCACGCCCGGCAGAAATTGTATTTCTTATACCAGTTATGACTTGCGTTTAGTCATTGATAACCTTTTTATTCATCTTCTCTTCTCAACTCTCAGGCAACTAACTATAAGCTCCAAAGGAAGATGTATCCCTATTTTACTTCCTTTCTGTACAGCAAATAGCAAGCAGCTGGGGCTCTCCTTCATGTGCTCATTATAGGATGTTATCATATGTACTACTGTGTCTTAATAAAAGTAATTGATATATGCTAAGCACTTTCATGCTCAGATATACACCAAGTGCTTTTACACACATTGTCTCATTTAAGGCTTATAAAATCCCTGTGAGATAAGCATTACTATTATCCTTTTTCACAGATGTAAAAGGAAGCAGGTAATTATACTCTCACAGCTTGTTAGTGTAGGTACTGTCCTGTGAATCAGAATGATTGAATACAATAGCCACAATATTCAACCATTTTCTTCTATGCCTTGCCAGTTAGGTCTATTGATTCACAAATAGAAGAGGAATTTAAATTTTTTTTTATTTTATTGGTACATTTTAGATATATATAAAGATAATATTCATCATGGGGAATTTGTACCTGCACATGATATAACTTGCTTCTTTTCTTCCCATTTCCCTCCCTTCCCTTCAACTCTCTTCCTCGGCTTATTTACAAAAACTTTGTTGCTGTTTTTTTCTTCTATTCTTTTTTTTTCTTGTCACTTCTTTCCTTTCTCCTAGAAGAGGGATTTCAAAGGAAGGATGACCATTATTTATGCAAAATGACAGAACAGTAGGGAAAGATCAAATCACTTAAAGAATAACACAGCTGATACAAAAGTCTTTTTATAGCTCTAAATGTCAGGCAAATCTGAGTTTGAGAACTTGTTCCACAACTTCCCAGCTATATAACCTTGGGGAAATTACTTAAGGCTTAATTCTCTCATGTGTAAAAAAAAAAAAAAAAGGTAATAATACCACCAATTTCATAAGGTCATTGTGAAAGTTAAATGACATAACTCATGTAAAATGTTTCTGAGGCCTGGCATACAATATATGCTCCGTTGATATTATTTACCATTATTAACATTATTTTTAATACTTTATTCTTTTTGAACTTTTCATTCTCAGAGTTTTCCTTCTGTCTTTGTGGTCTAAATAATTTTTGCTGCAGTGCTGAGCTGGGTTTGAGGTCACTAACACAAGTTTCAGGCAACAGTACTTCACATTTTGCCTGCCATTTTATTGCCACCCACTCAAATGACGTAGTGCCAGATTATAGATCTTCATCTACATATTTTAATTCAGAACATTCTTTTTATCTGACTTTCAAGCATATTGTGTTAAAATTCCCAAATGATACTTTGAGTCTGCTGCAAATCCTTATAGTTCTCAGAAAACTTAAGTTATTCTGAGGGGAACAATCATTGCTTTGCATTTCATTATTGAATAGAAAATCTAAAAGAACAATATCAACTTTTAAATGAAATTATACGCCTGGAAGGGGCGCATAAATGTAAAAAGAGAGCACCTCATTATCGCTCTTTCACGCTGCTAGAGTGAAACTTGAGTCATTGCATATTCTGACATCAAAAACTCTCTTGGATATACTAAAGCACATCATTATGCACATAGCAATAAAACGAGGACGTTATTAGAGGGAGCCACTAAGAATAAAAGATTGCCAAGGCAGATTCCCAAAATGGATAGTATAATAAGTTCATTAATAAGTATTCCAAAATAGCTCTAAGATTTTCCAACTGAAACTGAATTCCTTGGATTCTTAACTAGTCAGGACCAACAACTTTATTTTTCTTTTCTTTTCATGTTTTTCGTTTTTTTGTTTTTATTCAGTTAAATCACCCATATCTCTTTTTTTTTTCGTACCTCTTTGTTGACCCATGCAAGAATGTTTCTACTTTTATCTACCTAAACATAAGGAAACATTTGATTTTGGTAATGGTATTTATGAAAGTATTCATGAAAAGAAGTGAAATTAAGCTTCTTTTTAAAGGCCGAAGGAACTGGCAAAAGACTTCTGAAAGAAAAAGCATGTGAAAGAGTCATGCTTCATCATCTTGCTGTAATCCTCCAAACTGCCTTCATAATGTAGAAATGTCTAATTGCAGAACATTTAAGAATTATTGTATGTCACCTCAATAAACCTAGTCATTAAAGTTTCTTTTTTAGTCGATGGTAGTACATTTAGAAATACACATAGTCATTTCTCTTTGCCATTTCCATTTACCTCATACAGAGTAACTCGAGCTCCTAATGGGATCTGCGGCACTCACATTCGGTACTTCCAGCCCTAAAGATTCGGCTCATCTTTAATGTTTTCAGCACTAATGCTGGGGTCCCCCTCCCTTCTTCTTAGTCACTGTGTAATTGCACATCTTTAAACAAATGAGTTGGCGAGTTTACAGCCAAAGTGGATCCTGGGCATGGTAGCACACGTCTGTAATCCCAGCACTTGGGAGGCTGAAGCAGGAGAATCCTTGCAAGTTTGAGACCAGCCTGGGCTACAAAGTGAGCCCAAGTCCAGCCTGAACTGCATAGTGAGCCCTTGTCTCAAAAAATTGGGCTGGGGATTTAGCTCAGTGGTGTAAGTGCCTGCCTGGCAGGTGTGAGGTTGTGAGTTCAATCCTCAGTACAAAAAAAAAAAAAAAAAAAAAAAAATTTAGATCTGCAGGGAGAAAAGAGGAAGCCTCAGGCCACACTGCGCCCAAAGGTTAGGAACCCGAGGTAAGGGTCTCTCATGGGCTTCCACCTCACAATGGAACCTGAAGAAATACAAGAAATCACCTCAAGATAAAGCTAGACAAATTCGGAAGTGGTCGTGTATTTTCTTTTCGTCACGCAACAACAACAAAAGGGTCGACTACTTATAAGAAACCGGCCGAGGAGCTCCTTGAGATTTTTACCAAGCCTCCCAGAAGATACCCCGGCCTGGGATCCGCCTTGCGGGACCACCCAGGCCCCGCCCCGCGCGGGCGGCTCAGCGCCCCCCAACCATAGAGAGGAGACCCCTGTGGCGTCCTAGAGCGGCCGCGGGAGCTGGGCCGGGGGTCCGGGCCGCCCCTCTACTATAGCCTCCGCGCTCTGTGGAGTCCGCAGGGGGCGCGTTCTGCACCCCGGGCCGGTGGGCAGCCCTCTGGCGTGGTATCTCGGCGCCAGGGCGGCCCTGAGCGCTTCGTGCAGCCTGTAGCCTCCGGCCAGCCTGGAAGGGAGCTGCACCTGGGGCGGCCGGCACGCAGGTCCCAGCACCAGGGCGAGGCCGCGGGCGGCCCCGGGACCGGGAGGAACCCAGCCCAGAGTGGGCGCCGTCCCGGGGACCTCGCTCGGGCATGCTGCTTACTTGGCTTAGTTTTGGACATGTCCCTGTCGGGCTTTAGTGAGCACTGGACGTGTTTGTTTGTTCGTTTGTTTTTCAAAATGGGGCAATGAGCGGGAATACACCAGTAATAGTTATGGGGTGCTTCCTAAGAGCCTGAAAATGTCGATCATTATCACAAACCCATTAATTCAGTCGCTACCCACAGCTATAAAAGGTGCTGGAGATGAAAATCCACCCATTCCCTGATCAGCAAAAGTGTCAAGGTCATCTAGTTTAAGGTGTATTTGAAGATGAGAAGTTGGTTGGAGTACTGAAAGAGGAGACAGACTCATTACAACACCATGACTTAATTGTCATTTTGAGTGTGTGCAGCAGGGAGACCCGGGGCGGGAGAAGGGGAAAGCAGAGGCTTTGCTGAGGAAGTAATATTTCAATCCCTAGTATCATAGAAAGCAAGGAGAGAAAAGAAGGCAGAAAAGAAAGTGAGAAGAGGAGGAAAGAGAGAGAAAGAAGAAAGTTCATTTTGAGTGAATGAAGCATAAATTATTTCAAAGCAGAAGAGCATTAGGACTGCTAGCCTTCAGGAGTGGTGAATTTTCTGAGTGATGTTGGTACACACCTATGACGTATTCAATTGATTTTCTTACTCATCGTAGCCTCTTTTGTACTTCAGTTTTCAAAAGAAGACATCCTTACACTAAAAATTCCTGAACGTCTTTCAAAGCTTAGTTTGAAAACTCAGGAAATTTTCAGGAGCTGTTTTTCACTTTAAAAGTTTTTAGTGTTAAATGAAATACATTAGAAAATCATATAAAAATCTGAGTACAGTTTTATGAACTGCTACAGTAGAAACTCTGTAACCAACGATCCAGGGCAAGAAGCAGAACCTTGATAAAGCTCAAGAAGCACTCTATCCATATGCCTGGCCCCAGATGCAAACTCTTTTTCCTAAGTTCAGCTCCTCACATTTATGGGAAGATGCAGTAACTACCTTTTTCTTTTTTTCTTTTACCACCAAAATCTACTTGTAGTGAACTTTCTGCTTGTTTTTAAAGTTCATATAAATGGAATTATACAATGTGTGGTCTTTTCTCCATAGCTCAACATTATGTTTATGAGATTAATTTGTCATTACATATACTATTGTTTATTTATTCATACTGTTGTATTGTTTTATATTGTATAAATTTATCACTACCCTAGATGACTTTGATTGTTTGGCACTTTGGCCAATGAATATTCTTACACATGCCTGCTGGTACAAATGTGCTCATTTCTAATGTGTAATCTAGAAATTGAATTGTTGCATTAAAGAGAACACATTGTTGAACTTTATGACATGAGGCCAAACTGTTTTACTGATTTATACCTATCCTCACCAGTGATAGATTCTGCTAGCCTGGGGTTTAGCTATTTCTAACATGACATACACTCAACTTGGTACCCGACCCAGAGAAACAACTTAGCTCTCCAAGAGTAACCTTTATGTTCTCTTTCTCATTCCAGAGATAAACCTCCCAATCCCTTTTTGCGCATGCACCAAGCCCTCTCCAATCCCAAGACTCCACAACCACCCAAGCATCCACCCCCAGCCCCCAGTAAATCTTTCTGTCTCCTGTTTTACACAGGCAGATGCTCCTTCAAATCAGCTATTAATAGGTCATTTTGTCCACCTCCCAAACTCCTCTCCCAGCCAGAAGTGATGAAAGTAACTACACTTCGTTCTCGCTGAGAACTTCTGCACTCCGCAACCCTTGAAGCTCTCCCATGCCCTCCTCATTAAAGGCCTCCTTATCTCTCTCATATTCTCTGTGCTGCTTCAGATGGAGTGCCCAAAAAATAATCAACCAGCAATTTAGGAGAGTTTCTGAATCTCCATGTCCTTGCCAAAAGTTGGTATCTTTAGTCTTTATAATATTTAGCTGTTCTGATAGGTTTGTACTGCCTTTAATTTGTATTTTGCTAATTAATAATGAAGTAGACTGTTTTTCATAGGTTTATGAAAAAAAATCTCTTTGGTAAAGTATTTAGTTATGCTTCTTGCCTATTTTTAAAATTTAGTTTATGTTTAGTTTTTTTTTGTTAACATTTTGTAGTATTTTCTCAATGTGAGTGTGTTCATTTCATTTCATGACTTACTTCTTTTTAAACTTCAACTATTTTAGGTGCTTTGAATCAAGAGTATAGTGTTTCTTATGCATAATAGTTAATTAGATTTTGTTTTATAATCCTTCTGAAAATCATTTTGTTTGCATAGGTAAAATCATTGATATGATAGTTGTTCCTTTTGTGTTTTCTATGTTCCTTCTTGTGTTTATGTCCCTTCTGTGTGTCATAACAGGGGAGAAGATATCACCTGGGATAGGGAGAGAGTGTTAAGAAAGTACTTTGTAAATAGCCAATATCTAAATGTTAACAATTTCACACGCTAACAAAGTAGTCTTATTGTATAATCACATCACATACTTGTGTATAGACTCTGAACATATATGTATAGACATATACATATAAATACATATAACGTGAGTGTGCATTTCATATCTTTTTTAATCCTAAACTTTTAGAGTCAAAGCCTTTAGGCCACTAAAACAGTTAATAAATATTTTTAGTTTCTGCTACAAGAGGTTTCCCTCCAGAGAAGAGGAAAAAACATCTGGTGTTATTGATATTCTGGATTGGGGCTGATACTATGCTTTGGGAGACTGTCTTGTGCATTATGAGCTATTTAGAAGTAGCCTGGCTTCTCTATCTATTAAATGCTGCTACAGATAGCAACCCCTACTCCATCCCTGCAAATGAGACAAATTATGTCTCCAGACGTTGCCAAATGTCCCCTAGAAGGCAACACGCTGTGCTTGGGAATCTCTGCAGGGCTGTATATACCTGTTAAATTTAGTTCTAAATGGGAAATTAAAATAATTTAAAATAATGGATTCTTTAATGGGATCATCCATTCATCATCACTGAATTGTTTCTAGTTACATCTGTTTTAAATACTCAGGTATTCATAAGTTGAGAGCTACATTTTCTATGGAGCATATCAAAGATGGCATCAGAATACTTAATTTGCAACACTGGTTTGAAAATTTATCATTATTCAGATATAGCCTAAGTTGAAGTAATCTTTTCCCCCCAGCAAATTTCAAGTTTAATTAATGTGCTTAACTGGGCATGGGGACACACACCTATAATCCCAGCACTCAGAAGGCTCAGGCAGGAAGGTTGTTGTAAGTTTGAGACCAGCCCAGGCCACAAAGTGATCTCAAGGCCAGCCTGAACTACACAGGGAGACCCTGTCTCAAAAAGACAAAAAAAAAAAAAATAATAATAATAATAATATGCTTTCTTTGCCATGCTGGAAATTGAACCCAACACCTTGCTGTACCACTGAGCTACACTCCAGAATTCCCTTTTAAATTCTTAAGAGAATTTAGAAAGCATCCTTAAGCATTTTTGAATTACCATTTAGATTTAGTAAGTGGTACACTAAGCAGAAATCATTCTTTATCATTCATTATAGCTGAACCTCAAAAGCACAGTATTAGATATTATGCTTTTAGTTTTAATTATTTTGAATGAGCTTGAATAAGATATTTTGTTAACATATATAATTTAGGCACTTTATAAGTTTATCCTGGGTTTCTTACAATTACCTTGATATAGAGAAACTTTAAACAAATTATTGTTAGGAAAAATGGACTTCTGCGATGAGAACCTGGCTTACATTTATGATTTAATTTTCTTCTAATTTAATGTTATTTCTAGTTTCCTAATGTTATGCAGATAAGGAACATCACTAATCTGTAGGTGAATGACATCGCTATAGTATCATCATTTTCATAGTTAAATAACGCATTTACTACTTAAAGGAACTTATTTATTTATTTGTTTATTTATTTATTGAGACAGAGTGTCACTGTGTAATCCAGGCTACCTCAAAATTCTGGTGATCCTTCCTCACCCACCTGAGTGCTGGGATTACAGGCGTGTACCACCATCCCTGGCTTAAAGGGACTATTGTCAGATCCTTCATTCGAACATAACTGAGTTTTGCAATAAGTGACTTGTCTCAGTGTTCATAGCTTTGGTGTCATTTCTTACTAAGAAATCATGAAAACTTCCCCAGATAACATAAAAAAAGAGTACCCAGGGACTGCAAAATGTGGACAGGAGGGTCATATTGTAATATGATGGAAACCACACAAATTTATTTATTTATTTATTTATTTATTTTTATTTAAGAGAAAACAGACACATATAAGAAAGCCAAAAAGCAAAAGAGACAAACAAACGACAACAGCAAATCTACAACACTAACATTACAGGTTTACAAAACAAGATGATAGGAACTTGACAATGGTTGCAATATTGCATATCATTTGTTACCTTCAACACGGTTGTTTACATTAACAGATATAGACTTGTAAAATTGATCTAATCATATGAGTATTAACCTATCTTTCTCAATAACTAATACATTCAGCAGTATAGTCATTTTAATTATCTTACATATACATATACACAGATTTATGTCTTTTTCCTTTTCCGTTCCTTTTCCTCCTTTTCCCTTTCCCAATTTATTTTCCTCTTTCAGTAGTTTCTTACCCTTACACAGTATTTATTATAGGTTTAGGATCATATATACTGTTTCAGTTTCTTACACTAGGGAGACAATGCAGTATTTACACCTGTGAGTTTGATTTATCTCATTTATGAGTATGGTCTCAAGTTGTGTCCATTTACTTATAAAAGTCTTGATGCAATCTTCCTTGATAGCTGAGTAGTACTCCACTGTATAGAAATACAACATCTTTTTTATCCATTCCTTGATTGATGGGCACTTGGGTTGTTTCCAAGATTTGGCTATTACAAATTGGGTTGCTATAAACATGGGTGCGCAAATATCACTGTGGTATGATGTTTTCAATTCTTCTGGGAAAATGCCCAAAAGTGGGATAGCTGGGTCAAATGGGATCTCTAATCCTAGCTTCTTGAGGAATCTCCACACTGATTTCCATAGTGGTTGCACCAGTCTACACTCCCACCAACAGTGGAGTAGAGTTCCTTTTTCCTCATAGCTCCTCCAGCATTTGTTATTGGTTGATATTTTTTATTTTGGCCATTCTTTCTGGAGTGAGATGGAATCTCAGTGTTGTTTTAAAATTTGCATTTCCCGAATGACCATTGATGTTGAACATTTTTTCATATATTTATTTGCCATTTGTATTTCTTTCTCTGAGAAGTGTATATTCATCTCAGATGCCCATTTTTGGATTGGGTGCTTGAATTTTAGGGGCTTGATTTCTTTTAATTCTTTATATGTTTTAGATAGAAGTTCTTTGTCTAATGGACAATTGGCTAAGATATTTTCCCAGTTCATGGGTTTTCTTTTCACTCTGTTGGAGATTTCCTTTGACATGCAAAAACTTTTTAGTAGGATGAGATCCCAGGTGTTGATTCTGGGAAGTGTTTCCCGTGTAGTTTGGTTTTTGTCTATGAACTCTCTGCCTACTCCTATGTCATCAAGATTTTTACCTACTTTGTCTTCCAGCAAGTTTAGTGTCTGTTTTAATATTCAGATCTTTGATCTATTTTGACTTTATTTTAGTGCATGGTGATAGACATGGATCTAGTCTTAGTTTATTGCATATGGAAAGCCAGTTTTTCCAGTACCATTTGTTAAAGAGGCTATCTTTCTTCCAGTGTACATGTTTGGTCCCTTTGTCAAAGATGAGGTGGCTAAGTGTGGCTGTATCTTCTAATCTGTTTCATTGATCTTCAGGTCTGTTTTGATTCCAGTACCATGCTGATTTTATCACAGTAGCTTTGTAATATAGCTTCAAGTCAGGGACTGTGATGCCTCCTGCCTTAATTTTGTTGCCCAGAATTGCCTTTGCTATTCTAGGTCTTTTCTGGTTCCAAATGAAATTCAGGAATGCTTTCTCTAGCTCTGTGAGGTAGGCAAGTGGTATTTTGATTGGGTTTGCATTAAATCTGTATAACAATTTTGGGAGAATGGCCATTTTCACGATGTTTGTTCTTCCTATCCATGAACAGGGAATATCTTTCCATTTTCTGAAATCCTCTTTGATTTCCTTTCTCAGAGTAATGTAGTTTTCACTGTGTAGATCTTTTACTTTGTTAGATTGCTTCCTAAGTATTTCGTTTTTTTGGATGTTATAGTGAAGGGTGTGGTTTCACTTATTTCTCTCTCAGTGACTTTGTTGTTTGTGTACAGGAATGCTAATGATTTTTGAGTGTTGACCTTGTATCCAGTAACATTACTGAATTTGGTTATTAGATCTAGAAGTCTTTCAATGGATTTTTGGGGGTCTTCTATGTGGAGTATCATATCTGCAAAGAGTAATAATTTTACTTCTTCCTTTTCTATCCTTATTCTCTTTATTTCTTTCTCTTCACTAATTGTTCTGGTTAATGTTTCCAGAACTATATTGAATAGGAGTGGTGATAGTGGACATTCTTCTCTTGTTCCTGATTTTAGGTTGAAAGTTTTGAGTTTTTGTCCATTTAGTAAGATATTGGCTGTTGGTTTATGATATATGGCTTTTTATCAGGTTGAGGTAGAGACCATCTGTAGGATTTTTATCATGAATGGGTGTTGGATTTTGTCAAAAGCTTTTTCTGCATCTATTGAGATGATCATGTGATTCTTGCCCTTGTCCCTGTTGATATGGTGCATTACATTTATTGATTTGTGTAAATTGAACCATCCCTGCATTCCTGGGATGAATCCCACTTGATCATGCTGTATCATCTTCCTGATAACTTGTGTATCCTATTTGCCAGTATTTTATTGAGGATTTTTGTATCTATGTTCATTAGGGAGATTGACCTGTAATTTTCTTTTTTGGTTGGGTCTTTCTCTGGTTTTGGTATGAGGGTAATACTTGCTTCCAGGAATGAGTTAGGGAGACTTGCTTCCCTTACAATTTCATTGAAGGGTTTGAGGAGTGTTGACATTAAGTCTTCCCTAAATTTCTTGTAGAATTCAGCAGTGAATCCATCAGGACCTGGGCTTTTCTTTGTTGGTAAGGTTCTAATTACATTTTCAATTTCATTAGCTGAAATTGGGCAATTCAGCAGTTTTACATCTTCTTGATTCAGTTTTGTTAATTCATAGGTTTCTAGGAATCTGTCCATTTTTTCTGTGTTATCAAATCTATGTGAGTAAAGTTTTTTGAAGTAGGTGTTGATGATCTTCTGTATTTCCACCGGGTCTGTAGTGATTTCACCCTTTTCATTTCTTATTGCATGAATCCAAGTTTTTTCTTTCCTCTTTTTGATAAGGTTGGCTAGGGGCTTATCAATTTTATTTACTCTTTCAAATAACCAACTCTTTGAATCATTAATTCTTTGTATTGTTTTCTTAGTTTCAACTGCATTAATTTCTGCTCTTATCTTGATAATTTCCTCCCTTCTTTGGGCTTTGGACTTGACTTGCTCTTCCTTTTCTAGAAGTTTGAGGTGCAGCATTAGGTTGTTTATGCATGTTCTTTCTATTTTTCAGAAATAGGAGTTTAGCACTATAAATTTCCTTCTGAGGACTGCTTTCATTGTGTCCCAGAGGTTCCGGTAATTTGTATTTTCATTTTCATTCAATTGTAGATATTGTTTAATTCCTTCTTTAATTTCTTCTGTGATTCATTGATTGTTTACATGAGTACTGTTTAATTTCCATGTGTTTATGGGGTTCCTGTAGGTTTTTTTGTCATTCATTTCCATTTTATTGCACTATGGTCAGATAATATGCATGGAATTATTTCAGTTCCTTTACATTTACTTAAGCATGTTCTGTGGACCAGTATATGATCTATTTTAGAAAATGACCCATGTGCAGCTGAGAAGACTGTGTATTCTGATGTTGATGGGTGAAATACTTGGTACACATCTACTAGGTCCATTTGTTCACAAGCTTGATTCAGTTCTGTTTTTTCTTTGTTGATTTTTTGTTTGGTTGATCTGTCTCTCTGTGACAGTGGGGTGTTAAGGTCCCCCATTATAACTGTATTATTGTATATTTGGTTTTTCATGTCTATTAAGAATTGTCTTACAGAGTTGGGTGCTCCCATATTCGGTGCATATATATTTATGATTGCAATCTCTTCCTCTTGAAGTTTTCCCCTAACAAGTATGTAGTGACCTTCTTTATCTCTTTTGATCATTCTCGGTTTGAAGTTCACATTGTCTGCAAACATTATAGCTACCCCTGCTTTTTTCTGGATTCCTGTTGCATGGAATATTGTTTTCCAGCCTTTGATTTTTAGTCTGAGTTTCTTTTTGAGTGAAATGTGTTTCTTGTACACAGCATATTGTTGGATTTTGTTTCTTAACCCACTCTGCTAGTCTGTTTCTTTTTATTGGTGAGTTGAGGCCATTTACATTGATTGGTGTAACTGATATGTACTGGCTCATCCCTGATATGATATCTTTCTGTTGTTGGTTTTCTACATTGTCTGTTTAATTGTTTTCCCTGCTTAGTGGTTTTCTACATTGTCTGTTTAATTGTTTTCCCTGCTTAGTGGTTTCCTTTTGCTGTTGTTCTTAAGGTTATAGTTATCTTTGTCTCTTTCTAGAGTGTCTTTCAGTACTCTTTGCAGTGTTCGTTTGGTGGCCATGAATTTCTTCAGTTATTCTTTGTCATGGAAGTATCTTATTTCTCCATCAATTTTTTAAGAATGTTTTGCAGGATACATCAATCTGGGTTGAAAGCTGTTTTCTTTCAGGATTTGAAATACTTCACTCCAAGCTCTTCTTAACTTAGAGGCTTATGTTGAGAAGTCTATCATGATTCTGATAGGCTTTCCTTCATAGGTGATCTGCTTCTTTTCTCTGATAGCTTTTAATATTTTGTTCTTGTGCTGTATTTCTGATACCCTAATTATTGTATGTCTGGGTGAAGATTTATTTTGGTTATGGTAAATTGGGGTTGTGTATGCCTCACTTACCTGTATATCAGATTCTTTTCCCATGTTTGGAAAATTTTCTGCTATTGTTTCTGCAAATAGTCTTCGTAAGTCATTAGTTTTGACCCCTGCTTTTTATTGATACCTATTAATCTTATGGTATTTCTCTCAGCATCATCTTACAGCTGTTGAATTGTTGTTTCCTGGTTGCTTGTTATTTTTAAGAGATCTTTTCTTTCATGATCATAAGCTTCCATGCTGTCTTCAAGGTCTTAGATTCTATCTTCAGCTTCATTCAAGCAGTTTTGCCAACTTTCCATGGAATTTTTCATTTCCTGAATCCCTTTGAATATGTTTCATACATTCTATTTGTGTCTTACATTGGTCATTCAAAGTTTCCATCATTTTCTTATGTTCTTCTATTTTTTTATCTTGATCTTCTTTATATACACACAGCATTTCTTTCATAATGATTGTCACTTCATTTTTTAGCTGAGCGATTATTTTTGATTTGAGTTTCTCTATAGCTTCATGGAGCTGTTTCTTTACTTCATTTGCTATCATTTCAGAAAGTTCTGTTGTGTGATGTCTTTTCACTTGGTGCCGAGACAGAATACCTGGTGCCCAAAATGTTTATTCTTACAGTTTCTTGGGAGTTTCAGTCCACACTTAGTTAGCTGCAAGGCAGCGTGGTGTGGCAGGGCTGCCATTCATGGTGGCTGCAAGCTGCAAAGCACACTGGCGAGAGAGAAGTCTGAAGCGCAAGAGTAAAACCCGCCTTCCCTTGCACTGTATGTTGGCTCCACCCCTGGGCAGGTGCAGCACTCACATTTTCAAACCCTGTGCCAGACTCAACCCCATCAAAAGTATATGAGGACCTGGGGGTATAGAGCATATCACCCAATACATGTGACTCCCAGTGGATCTGTGTGGCTGGGCAGGCAGCCTCGCAATGGATTGCACTGCAGCACTGTGCTAGGTAGAGCTTCAGCCCTCCAATATCCCCGTTGCTAGCCAGGGCACACTCCCAGGTTATGGTGCTGGACCCTTGTGCTCTGTGGTCTGTGAGGCTGGCCACATGTTCCCCTGATATATTCTTTTGGGTTGCTCTGGGATGCTGGGTTGGACAAAGTTTGCATTCTCCCTGCATCTAGCAGGGTCACACCCTTGGAGCTTGTTGCCAGGGCCTAGAACCTGGCTGTGTGGTGTTCAGAACCCCCACAACCCAGATGGCTAGCAGAGATGCACCCCTGGGCTGTGTCACTGAACCTTCAGCCTGGCTGGGTGGAGTTCAGAATCTCCAGGACCCAGGTGGCTAGACAGAGCCCACTCTGGAGTGTGGCACATTCAGGACCTTGCATCTGGCTGTGAGGAATTCAGAGCCTCTGGACCCTGGGACAAGCCCGAGCAAGTCCCAGGCACATTGTGCCGGGGCTTGCTCCTGGTTGGGTGGGGTTTGCAACCTTTAGGACCTGCTGGGAGGCCACACCCCTAAACAATGGGGCTTGGGCCTTGTGCTCTAATGGGCAGAGCTCAAGTTCTCTAAGGCCCTGCAGCTATGCGGGCCATTCCCTGATGAGCAGCTCTGGGGCTCTGGGCTGGGCTGGGCTCAGTACCTCTGTGTCCTGCAAGGTTGGCTGGGTGTTCCCCTGATGGATTGCACTGAGAGCTGGGCTGGCTAGAGCTCAATCCTCTGCGCAGCTAGTGAGGGCCACCACACCAATTTAGGAGTCAGAAGGACTTAGTTCAAGTGTCTCTGCAGCTATTAGTTGGCTCCTACCTCAGACTTCTGAGTGTTGGGATTACAGGTTTGCTCCACCATACCCAGTCTCATGAGATAGATTTTATTATCCCTGTTTCACAGATGAAGTTTTAACAGTGCTTTCTCAAGGACATAGAACTATATAGTAAGTAGTAGAATCCTTTAAACCAGATCAGCCTGAATCCAAAACCCATTCTGTTACTTTCCTTGCTGTTCTGTATACATTATTACATTAAATTAACCTTCAAGGAAGAATGTCCTCTTAGAACATAGTTTGAGTTAAGTGACCAGGATAGTTTCAGAGGAATTATCTGGGTGAAAATCTCAAGAGAGTAAAGAGCAAAGTGCTAAGGAGATAAAGATAGTAGTGACATACCAGTTATTTGTCAAATCTAATAATAAACGGTTGAGAATGAATAGTATTAATTGGTAAAAAAAAAAAAAGAGTGCCATTTTTCTCCATGAATTCTGTGCCACACAAAGCCTACTTTGTTCATGTTGAGAAATGCTTGATTGGCCTTCTCTGTGGAGTTTTGCTACACTATTACAATAATGATGTCCCAGTTTTACAGGGCTTTCTTATCCTCACAGGAAAAAAGAAACTAGACAATGAGCTTCTTGGGGGCAAATCACCTCATTCATCTCTGTATTCCACCCACAGAGTCTGGTATTCTGTGAACTAGACATAGGGATATGGGATCTACTCTCTCAGTATTTCTGCAGGGCTTGTTTATTCTCATTAACATTAATACAGTGACTGTCTTCCAGGTCACCTTGTCCCTGCAACAGAGAAAAAGATATTTATGTCTGCCATCCTTCTGGCTTTCCTTCCTAATGGCTCTCCTACCTAATATTTAAGCACAGACAGGTGCCATTTAACAAAACACTTACAAGAAGGTTGGGAGAATAATCAGCTTTAACCTTGAATTGCAAGTCTCAAAAGAGAGAAATCATTGCTATCACAGGAAACAGAATTTCTCTGAGGATAGTAGTCAAAACATAAAATGAAAACTAATGCCCAGGTCCATGGTGAGCAGGTAATAGAATAGGTAATTAAGAGCCACTTTTCTCAGCATCCTAGATAAGCAAAGACTGAAAAAAAACCTAGATCAGCTTGTTTCTGAATTATGGCAGGTTTTATAAGATAGGCATGGAACTTCTTAAAAATGAAAACACAGTTCAGCTAACTAAATCATTCAACTTTCTTGTTTTTATTGCATTTATTTACTTCCTTCAACTCACGTTTTCTACTTCATAAAAAATCTTTCTTAAAAAAACTTTTTGTGAAAAATCACAATAATGACAGTTCAATAATAATCATTAAATTATGGAATATAGTGTTATTAAATAATTGCTAAAAGTAAATATGAAAAAGAAGTGCTGCAAACACTATTTAAAAAGCTATTAGCAAAGGAGTATGTACATCTAACTAACAATAAGGTAAGGGGACGAGCAAAATGTAAATTACATTTATGAGGACTAAGAATAATAACAATAGCAATGATACTATTTACAGATTACAGTTCCTGTTTAAGAATTGAAATAAATAGGAGGCCACGGAAGATTCAAAACACAGAATAGCTATCTTTTAGTTCTGATTTAAACTTTGGAAACTGAATAAGAACTATTTAAAGACAGTGATTTATTATAGTATGACATAACTGAATAAGAACTATTTAAAGACAGTGATTTATTATAGTATGACAGAAAGAAGGTCATGCTTTAAAGAAGAGTTCTGCTTACTCATTTTAGCCTCTACGATCCGATGAAAAGACATCTGGGAAGATGGAGTGGTGAGCAACAGAGAAAAAGTCTCTCCAAGATTTGGTGTCCAGACATAAATATAGCAATGTGAGGAAGAGAACAAGGAGGGAAGTGGTCCTTGGGACCCAGGAAGGATCCAAAGTGAGAATTGAAGCCCACAGGGAGAGTGAAGCGAGAGACTTCAATGAAGAAGAAGAAAGTGGCAGGTGGTACTTCCTCCCTGAGCCTGGACTCACTTCATGGAAGGGGCAGCTTGAATCTGCAGATACACAGTAACTACTGATGACCCCAGAGGCCTCCATGGAGAAATGCACCAGTGGAACAGAGCAGTGAACACAGCAGACTGCAGTGGCTGATGAGTTGTCTCAGTTTAGATGTCCTCCAGGAGAGGGCAGTTGGCCAGTGGCCATCTTGGAGAGAGGCCAACTGAGCTCAGAACTCAGAACAGCTACAGCCGGCTCCATCTAGGGCTCCCAGTGACAGGACCAAGGAGCTGAGTTTGTCTGCAGGAGATCGGGGAGACAAGTTCAAGGTGGCAGGAGGCACACAGACTGCTGCAGGCTGAGAAAATCTGGTTGTGGCCTCATAGTCAGATCAGCTTGAAATTCAATGGAACTAAAGGTGCAGAGTTGCTGGGATTAATCAACTTGGATCTAGTCTCTGTCTGCCCATATTGTCTACTGGTGACAGCAGAGACGTGGCTTGAAGTGAACATTTTTTCTTATATCTTTTTTCCCCTTTCTTTTTTTATTTTTAATACTTGTTTTGTTCTTTCTTGTTTGTTCATGCTTTTATATGAGTGTGAACACAGTTTCTGGTTTGTTGTTGTTCTGTTCTGTTCCTGTTTTTATTTCTACCTTCTCTTTCACTACTGTCTTCTTCGCCAGTTTCCCAAAGTTTACATGATTGTCCTTTGTTCTCCAGCTTTGCTTCTAGTCTCTTTCTCTTCTTCTATTTCTTAATTCCCCCGCCCCCTTTTAAATTTTCTCCCCAAGGGTAAAATTGCCATATTGGGGGAATATTTGTTATGTAAAATTTTCTGATTTGTTTTAGATTTTGTTATATAACCACGAATCTAGTTCATATGGTTAAAGGTGACAAATTAATAGTTATCTCAGTTTGTCATTTTCTAGGCTGTGTTTGGTTCTGTGGTTATGTGATTGTACCACTTCAGCCAAACTGACATAATTGTTCTAATCAGTTGTTCTTCCTGGTATACCAAGACTGAGATTGCCTGAGGACCATAAAAAATACTATAGGCCAGTGTCAAAGAACCAGGGGCTGGGCCAAGTGGGCAGCAACTTCTCATCCACAATAAATTGAAGAGGTAGGATTTTGCAACAGAGTCAAAACCTAAAATCCAGCTACATTTCTGATAAGTGGTCTTTTCCTAAGGGTTCTAAATACTAGCAATAAAGCTACTTGCCATAGGCCATTTACGAGCATTAACCTAGGAATTACACTAAAAAAAAAAAAAAAAAAAAAAAAAAAAAAAAAAAAAAAAAAAAAAAAAAAAAAAAAAAAAAAAAAAAAAAAAAAAAAAAAAAAAAAAAAAAAAGGAAACAAGAAAACACTTAAACAAGATGCAACCCCAGACTTCCAGATAACTAAAGGCAAACCCAGGGGACAGTGAGGTGGAACAATTTGAAACCTGGACTCTCTGAAGCAGAAACAGCGAAAGTAACAAAGCAGACAAACCAGGCTCTAATAAAATAAAACCAGAAATAATTTCTCACATAACTACAGGGGATGGTGACCTTCATAAAATACATGCCTAGTGACTCTAGAGCAGATACAGATAAAAAAAAATGGAGCTTAGGAAAATGATGTAAAGCATGAACATCCAACATAGGAAAGAAATGGAATCCATGAAACAGATTCAGACAGATATCCACGAGATTAAAAATTTCATTGAACATATATGCAGCAGAATGAGCCAATTTAAGAACAGAATCTCAGATATAGAAAACAGATTTGTGGTTATCAATCATGAAAAGAAAGCCTTCTTAAAAATAGCAAGGGACCACAAGAAATCAATTCAGCAGCAGCTGGATGATGCAAAAAAGAATAGCATAAATTGATTGGCATAAAAGCAGGAGATAGTGTAAATGACATAAAAATAAAAAACCAAAAAACCTGTTCACAAAAGTCATAGCAGGAAACTTCCCAAGCAGACAAAAAGAATTTGACACACACATAAGTGAGTCATATAAAACTCCAGTTGTGTGCTTTTAATCCCAGTACTCAAAGGCTGAGGTAGGAGAATCACAGTGAGTTTGAGGCCAGACTGGGCTACAAAATGAGTTCAAGGCCAGCCTGAACTGCATAGTGAGACCCTGTCTCAAAACAAAACAAAACAAAACAAAACAAAGCAAAATGAAACAAAGCAAAATAAAATAACAACAACATCCATTTAACCATGATCAAAAAAAGTCTACAGCAAGGCATATCATAGTCTGTGGGAGACAATTTGAACGGGTCCCCTTGAATGCAGAACAATTGCTGCAACTTTGATTATACTGAGACTTATTTCCTTACGTTGATATATACAGAGCTGACTATGATATTTCCTTCTCTCTTCAATTGGCTCTAAGCATCACAAATAAGGCTAGCAGAGGTACTGGTATGTAATCTCCAAAGCCATCAGGCAGTGTCATGTTTCCTCACATAGTGATCTCTGTAAAATATATAGGCACATTGGGATAGCAGAGCCAGTGAGCTCCAGGAATGTTGCCTGGGTGTGAGCCTCAAGAAAGAGGCTGTGAGACCCCAGGGCATAAAGTTTACATATCAGAAACTGAAGCAGCAGCCTCCTAAAACAATTCAGTTGCTACCTTGATTGGTTTATGCAAATTGATCCCTCTGCATATCTTGATGTCTACATTTTGTAGAGATACCTTTTTCACTACCTACCTAGCCAGCTCAAATTTCTCTCGTAGTTCCCACCATCCTCACCATCACTCATCCTCAAGCTACCCCCTTCTTCACAAGATAGTAAATTCTGGGAGAGATTGAGGATCAAGGCCTTTGTCCGCACGTACTCATGAGGATTGGATTCAGGACCCCTTGGCTGCCCTTAACTTTGAATATGTCTTGGTGTCTTTACTCTTGCTGTGGGTTGCATTGGAGGTGATAGATTGGAATTAACTTGCCGAGATTCCAATAACATCACAGTGGGATTATAAATATAACTTCTCAGGTTGTGAGGAAGATTAGAAAAAGAATTACAGTACTTGGATTACCATGCTCAATATGTGGGATTACAATAATAGTCAAGATTCTAAAAATTCAACACAAGCCCAGAATATTAAAAGCTATTAGAGAAAAAGAAATAAATCAGCTATAAGGGAAAGCCCATCAGAATCACAACAGACTTCTCAACACAAACCCTCAAGTCAAGAGAGATGGTAGTGAAGTATTTCAAGCCCTAAAAGAAAACAACCTCCAACTCATATTGATATACCCACAAAGTACCTTTCAAAATTGATGGAAAAATAAGACACTTCCATGACAAAGAACATCTGGGAAATTTATGAACACCAAACCAGTACTCCAAAATATTCTGAAGGATATTCTAGAGATAACAAGGATTACAACTCTATGAATCCCAACAGACTGAATCAATCAGGTAAGGCAAGCAATTAAACAGAGGGGAAAAAAATAGCCAGAAATAGGAAAATAACATGACAAGTCAGTACACGTCTGTCATAACCCTCAATATTAATGATCTCAATTCAGCAATGAAAAGAAACAAACCACAGAATGGATCAAGAAACAAGATCCAACAGTATGCTGCATACAAGAAACACATTTAATTCAAAAAGAAATTCATACACTGGAAATCAAAGGCTGGAAAAGAATACTCCATGTGACAGGAACCTGGAAAAAAGCAGGGGCTGCTAACTATTCTATTTACAAAGTGGATTTCACGCCAAGACTGATCAAGAGAGACAAAGAAGTTCACTACATCCTTGTAAAGGGAACAATCCAAAAGGAAGAGCTAAAAATCAAAAATCTACATGCATCAAATACCAGCGCACCCAATTGTGTAAAACAAATATTAATGGACATGAACAATCAAATAAGCACTAATACAATCGTAATGGGGGGACCTCAATACTCCACTGTCACAAACAGATCAACTAGATAAAAAAATCAACACTGAAATATTAGAACTGAACCACACTTTTGAAGTAATGAACTTACTAGATGTCTACAGAGTTTTCTACCTCGTGACATCAGAATGTACAGTCTTCTCAGCTGCACACAGGATATTCTACAAAATAGACCACATACTACCTCCTAGAACATGCTTAAGTAAATGCAAAGGGATTGAAATTATCCTATGCATATTATCAGACAATAGTGCAATGAAATTGAAAGTCAATGGCAAAAAATCCATAAGAACTTCATAAACACATGGAAATTAAATAACACCCTCCTAAATAACCAGTGGGTCAGAGATGAAATAAAAGAAGAAATTAGATAGTTTCTACAATTAAATGATAATGCAGATGCAACATACCAGAACTTAGGGGACATGATGAAAACAGTCCTAGGAGAAAATTTATAATTGTGAATACCCATAACGGAGAAGCAGAGGTAGCTTAAATAAACAACCTAAAGTTGAACCTCGAGTTTCTAGAAAAAGAGGAGCAGATCGAGTCCAAAGCTTATACAAGGGAAAAAATTATAAAAATCAGAGCATTAATGCAATGGAGACTAAGAAAACAATACAAAGAATCAATGAATCAAAGAGATGGTTCTTTGAAAGACTAAATAAAATTAGCCAACCTTATCAGAAAAAGGAAAGAAAAGACTCAAATCCACGGAATTATGAATGAAAAAGATGAAATCACAACAGATCCTGCAGAAAATCCAGAAGATCATCCAGAAGATCATTAATACCTTTGAGAACCTGTACTTCAGTAAGATGAAAAACTCAGAAGAAATGGACAGATTCCCAGATACATATGAATTACCAAAGCTAAATCAAGAAGATCTAAAAGTTCTAAATAAACCAGTATGAGTCAGTAAAATTGAAGAAATAATAACAAAAAAGGTAAACTACTTCTAAACTCATTCCTAGAAGCATGCATTACCTTGATACCTAAAACCAGAGGAGCGAACCAAACCAAACCAAACCAAAACAAAGAGAGAGAGAGAGAGAGAGAGAGAGAGAGAGAGAGAGAGAGAACTGCAAGCCAATCTCCCTAATGAAACATAGATGCAAAAATCCTCAATAAGATACTGGCAAACAGAATGCAGCAAGTCAGCAAGAAGATTGTACACCATAACCAAGTAGGATTCATCCTAGAGATGCAGGGATGCAACATATGTGAGTCAATAAATGTAATACACTATGTTAACAGCATCAAGACAAAAACCATATGATCATCTCAGTAGACACAGAATAAACATTTGACAAAGTTTAACATGCATTCATGATAAAAAGTTTACCAAAAGTTGGAATAGAAGGTCTCTATCTCAACCTGATAAAACCCTTCTATGACAAACCAACAGCCAACATGACATTAAATGATTAAAAACTGAAAACTTTCACCCTAAAATCAGGAACAAGACAAGGATGTCCACTATTACTAATTCTATTCAATATAGTTCTGGAAACATTAGCCAGAGCAATTAGACAACAGAGAGAAATAAAAGAAATGATAGGAAAGGAAGCAGTTAAATTATCATGATTTCCAGATAACATTATACTCTACATAGAAAACCCCCAAAACTCCAACAAAATAGTTTTAGATTTGATAACTGAATTCTGTTGCATAGCTCTTATACAAGGTCAACACTCAAAACTCAATAGCCTTCTTGTACACAAATAATAAACTCACTGAGAGAGATATTAGGGAAACAACATTTTTCAAAATAGCATCTATTCAGATGACATGGAAAAATATCTGATATAAAGAAAATATCTGATATAATTGATGTGAGAGAGGTTTTTAAAATAAGACATAGAAGACTAAGAACTATGAGATAAAAAATAGTTCAAGGTGAACTTGAATGTTTCATGTTCTTGGCAACAAAGAGACTATGAACTGTTTTTAAGTTTAGAGAAAAGTTTTCCTAGAATGAGAATCTCTCACATTTCATTTGACAAGTCAATTTGAAGGTTTTCTAAATAAATAGATACTTTGTAATCTTTTTTCTTAGTATAGATAATTCTTTTTTAAGAAGATGACCTATTCAATTTAGAGAAAAGATATTTCTTCTCAAAGAAAAGCAAATAAAACTTAAAAATTAATTTCATCTTATGGAAAAACTTTAGTTGGTAAAAATTTGTTTGAAAGTATTGCAAAATTGGACCAGGGATATAACTCAGTGGCGCAAGTGTCTGCCTGGCAAGCACAAGGTCCTGAGTTTGACTCCTGGTACAAAAAAAAAAAAAAAAAGAGAGAGAGAGAGAGAGAAATTATTGAAAAATTTAGTATAAATAATTATATAGTCTAGTTTAATATAAATTTTAATGCATTTTTCTTTAAGATTTACTTGGTTCATCTACAATGTTTTTTTCTAAAATGGGCATAGTGGCACATACCTATGATCCCAGCACTTGCGGGGCAGGAGGATCACTGTGATTTTGAGGAAGCCTGGGTTATATAGTGAGTTCAAGGCCTACCTTAACTTGCCTCAAAAAACAACAAAAAAGTGCTACTCTATCAATGTTAGAATTTTAAATGATGGTGGTAGCATGATAATGAAATCGTCATAATAAAAATAGAGATGAAAAATGAATTTATACTTTGTAATGTTTTATATTGACTTGACCTGATCTTGAATCTCATTTTTTTTGTGGCAAAAAGTTGAAAGTTAGATCTCCATGACAGAACTAGAATAATATATCTAATTTGTTTAGAAGATCATTAGCTGCTTTAAAATAAAAATGTATCAGATATATAATGTCTCAATGAAAATAAATGACTATATTATTCCAAGCTTAATAAAATAAAAATACCCCATTTATACATTTATACTCCCTTTCCCAGACATTGTAGCCTTTAGCATGTCATAAATCCTAGCTAATTACATGTCAAAACAAAAGGTTAATGGTAAGTTTAATATGTTCCCCTTTTCTATCTAATGAATCAATATCACGCACAGAAAATGCTAGGGGACTAAACTAGAGATGGAAAAACTTTAAAATAACTTCTTTAGGTTCTGTGTATGAAGAACTTCACAAACAATGGCACTGCCCTCAAAGGAAAACTGCTTTGTGAGGTAGACTACTCATCGAACACTCGTTTACTGAGCATTGCCTGTGTTCCAGCCACACTGTGCTAGGTTTTGAATTGTATAAGGAACAAGTATTTCCAAGACAATGTTCCTGCTTCAACCATAGGTCAATAAGTTCTTTTTGGAGCTCTTGTCCTTGGGGTTCCTGAAGAAGCCTATAGTCTATGACTCCTTAGCTTCCATCAGAACAGTCCCTTATTGGAATGATTGGTTGGGTTGCAGAACTCAGGAGTCCCTTCTTGGCCAATGAGATTTTTGGCTTACTTTCAAAAAGGACCACTGAGCTTTTATAAGTATATGGGATTTTGTAAATTTAAAGTGATATGTAATAATTTAAGTATACCAAAATATCTTGAATATAGCAGTATCATACTTCTATTTTATATTTTGAAAGGGAATAACATGCTTCATTGATATGCCCTAAATCAATAGATCCTCTAAGATCAAAATTATCAGCACAGTAAGGTGACCTGCTAATTTTGCTAATTATATTATGCTTTATGAAGGTCTATTACTCTAGAAACATCAATTTTTCTTTCATTTTGTCATTTATTTAAAAAAAAGATACAGTATCAATGCCAATAATTCTCCATGGTGCTGTGAATAATCTTTCATTGTTTTGATGTGTACAAACATAGATCTACTCTTAAGTGTAGATTCCATGGTAGTTTCTCACTCCAGGAAATTTTTCTTTAATAATAAGGAAAGAGAATATATATCCCTATAAGGAAGTCTTTATTTTAACTGCTTGTGATATTTGATGAAATATAATATTAGAACTGAGGCAGCACATGACACCTCAAGTGAGCTTAAGGGTTTCTGAGAAATGAATAAAGTCCTAATTTTTTGTAAGGATAACCTCATGTATGAGATAATTTGGATGTGCAATATTTTTTACATACTCTCTCTCTAACTCCGTAACAATTTTCTAAAATGAACTTCAAAATCTTCGTTTTATAGAAGAAGATACTTCATCAAAGTATAAAGCCAACCAGAGCTAACATCTGAATCCAGGTCAGTCTGACTTCTAGTTTCCTTTTTCCACTCAGCACTGACACTGCAGAAAACCTCACATTAACCACACAAATCTAGAACATGGCAGCCCTTTATGAATATGAAAATCCAATTCAGTTACATAATTAATCTCTTCATAAGGAGATGCTATTAATGAATTGTTCACCAAGATGTCAGAAATATCTTAATTCTATATTGCCCTGAAGCAAACTTGTAGCTTCATTTAGGAGCATGGTACATACATAGTAAAGGACCTTGACAAAGAATCACACCCTTATTTACCATATACCCCCCTTTTTTTGCATATGGGATTGAACCCGGGGCCTTCACACTGTTATACCTCCAACCTTTTTATGTTTTTGAGACAGGGTCTTGCTAAATTGTTAAATTGTCCAAGCTAGTTTTTAACTCTTAATTCTCCTATCTCAACCTCATAGAGTGCCAGAATTATAGGCATTTACCACCATATCCTGTTTCTCTGGATCACATTTTAAAGCAACAGGAAGTATATTGATGCTTTTCATCTTGTAAATGACTGACTATAGAGACTTAGTCTTCCTTAATTGGAGAATATTTAGATTTGAAGAAAATGCATTGCTGCCAAAAGGGGTGAGCAAGCCTGTATTCACAACTAGCTATTATCCTCTCCATTTATGTTTGTAATTTTAGAACATCACAATAGCACCATTATTACAGGTTAAATGTGAAGTGAGGCAGGAGGACTCATGCATTGAGGGCTTGTTTCCCAAGGCAATAATGTTCAGAGGTGGAGCATAGAGAAGTGATTGGATCATGAGTGTTTTAACTTTCTCAGTGGGTCAACTAACTGATGAAATTATAATTTGATGGCATTATTGAGAGATGTTGGTAATAGGAAGTGGGGCCTAGTTAAAGGGGATTAGATCATAGGAGTGACCTTGGGGATTGTATCAGGTTCCTAGCACCTTCCTCTCTGGCTCTTTCTGTCATGTTTCCTGGCCGCTATGAGATGAGCAGCTTTCCTCAACCCGCATTCTCCCACCATAAATTTTCTGCCTCCTCACAGGCTTAAAAGTGGTGGAGGCAGCTAACCACGGACTGAAACTTCTAAAACCATGAGCCAAATTAAGTCTTTCCTCCTTTGTTTGCTTCAAGTATTCAGTCACATTGACAAAAAGCTAACCATAATGTTTTGATCAATGGTTAAGTAGATACTGGTTTTATACCTTTTCTCTACAGGCCACAGTGGCAGGTGTAAATTAATACCTCAAATATTCCTTTTGGTTAATGTAGCAGTAATCTAACAGTCTCCCCCTCATTTTCTGTCTTTGACCATGCGGTTTTGAGGTTTCTTGGCCTGGCTAAAATATGGAATAGTATCTGTGATCTCATAGACACATTTTCCCAGAAAATGAACAGGGCTGTCTGTTTCTCTTGCAAAGTAATTTGCATACTCTTGATCAAATACTGGTGAAAATGTCACTTTCCATTGAAAAAATGAAAAATGTCACTTTCTGAATAAGTTTTGGATCAGAAGGCCTTCTTCCTAAAGCATATCTTCTCCCCATCTCCTTTTCTTTTTCCATTTTTAAGTAATTCTCCTACCTTTTCATTGTAATCACTTAAGTTTTCCCATTAAATTTTTAAAAAAGGACATTTTATTGTGTAAATGTGAACTCTTTAATTAAGAAAAAGTAAGCTAAATAATTCAGGAGCACTTATCAAGAGTCACAAAATTATTCACAACTTCCCACACACATACAGGGAATTGAACGCAAGGGTACTCTGCTACTGAAACACGCCCAAAACTGTTTATTTTTTATTTTGAGACAGTCTCACTAAGCTGACCAGACTTGCTGCAAACTTATGATCCTTCTGCTTTATTCTCTATAATAAGTGGGATCACAGGCAAATGCCACCAGGTCTCCTGTTCATAATTGCTCATTCAGTATTTTATATGGTAGGAATCTGACCTAGTAGAACAAGTACTGTGAATTAAGGTATTGTTTACAGCAGAAAAAAAAATGAAATATCTAAAAAATAATTGGTTAAGCATGCTGGAGTATGGGGGTAATCATGTTATTATATAGCTATTAAAATTTTCTTTAGCTTTTAATAATAGAATAAAATGTTTATGGTACTTGTAGTGGCTTGAATGTGAAGGTTATCTGTGTGCTCTAATTCTCAGAACCTGCAAATGTGACTTTATCTAGACAACATGTCTTTTCAGATGCAATTAAGTTAAAAATCTTGAGATGGGATCATCTTAGATTACCTGGGTGGGCTCCAAATCCAATGTCAAGTGTCCTTGTAAGGAAAGAAGAGAAGATACAGGGATATAGAAGAGAAGTTAATGGGAAGACAGATATACAGACGGGAGTGCTGTGACTACAGGATAAGAGCATTGGCAAATCATTAATTAGTAGCTGAAAAAGGCAAATAATAAGATGCCCCACTTAGATCCCACAGCAGAAACACAGCAGCCCTCCCACACCTTGGTTTCAGACTTGTGGCCTGAAGAACTTTGAAAGAATAAATTTTTTTGGCTTTAGACTACAAAATTTTAGTATTCTGTCAGCCACAGGAAACTAATGCAATACGCTAAGTGAATAATGTAGGATGTAGAAAGGTATTTCCATTATAATCTCAATTATATGAAAAATGTACAGAAAACATTTAATGGAAATACATCAACATGCTGGCAATGACTACTGTAGATGATGAGATTATAGCAGCCTTATTTACTTGCTCGGAATTTCTGTATTTTTTAGAATGAATATTATTTGTAATATTAAAATATTATATCCCTTAGGCTCATGAAAAGCCACATTCATCAATATGTTAACTACATATAATTTACCATGAGAAAATTGTAAGCAATCTAATCATTTAATATTTGATAATGATTAATTTGATTCTGGTTCCTGCGGTTGATGGAATTAAGATGCCATAATTATGAATAATGTGCAGCAATAAAGGAAAAGTCTTAGAACAACCAGACAATATAGCTTAATAGTTAAGACTGTTGACAGTAGGGCCAGATTGATTACACTTAAAAAGACATGGTTCTTACTGCATCTTGATAGTCTCTTTGATTCCTCAGGTTTCTTACCTGAGGAATAATAAAACTAACTTGAAGGTCATTTCAGGATAAGATGAATAATGATCTATTTCATGTATTCTAAGGTGAATTTTTTTACCTATTGTCTTGGTTACTTTCTCTCACCGCTGAGACAAAATACCCAATGTCCAAAATGAAGAAAGGAATGGTTTAGCTAGCTCACAGTTTGTGGAGGTTTCAGTCTATAATCAGCTGGCTCTAAAGCAGGGTGATGTGGCACAGGGGCAACTGTTCATGGTCGCAGAAGATAGCAAAAACAGCAAGAGCAAAAAGGGGGAAGCACAGAGAGAAGACTCTTTCTGTCCCTCGTAGTGTATGTAGGCCACCCACAATAGGGTGGGTGTAGCACTTACACCCATAATCCCACATTGGACCATGAATCAATCACAAATTCTAGAAGCCTGCTCCCATAACTGTAAGAGGCTTTGGGAGGACATTCAGACATAAACCATAACACCTTTCAACAATTCTGGAATTGGGCTGTGACTTACAATTGATGGTACCATACTTTATTATCACGGAGCTGCTGTTGCCTACTCATGTGAGTATTTGACTGTAGCTATTCTTGTGGTTGTCACATGAATTGAACTATATATGCTATTTTAACATTTAATTTTTAGTTTAATTGCCATTGAAAATATCTTAAAATTCTACTATGATATAACATGGAAATAAAATTCATATATGGACAAAGGCATGGAAGTAGAACAGAAGGGGTTATATTTGATACTTGCTAAAGAGAATACTTGGCCCTGAAGGAAAAACTGCAATTCTACATACTCATGCAAAGCAACCTCAAAGAGGAATCTGTGTTTTGCATTTTGTGACAGAGATGTGGGTTATCATACTCTAGTTGATGACAAGAGAAACTGTGAAATGCCTTAGAATTGTGAGGGAAATTTCAGAGTAACAAGAAGCTAGCATGGCCAATTCATATTTTGTGCAGAAATATCATTATGTGTCAAGTACCAATATGTCAGAAATTTCCTGATGCCTTTAGATAGTTGTTTTACTTCCAGGGTGTGTAGTTCAACTGGAAAGATAAAAAACTCCACTATACATTGTTTGTATTATAATAGGCAATTTTTTGAAAAAAAAGTTATTTCTTAATGATATAAAAGATATTGGTATGTCATATGATCAATAATGTCTTAGTTTCAATGAAATATGATATAAGAAACTTTCTAATCACTGTATGGCATATCAAAGATAGTTTCTAAATAATACAGTATAATCTGGAAAAACATTGCAAAGTTGTGTGCATACATATCTTATTGTGAAAAGCCCCCAAATATTTAGAGGAAATACATAAAAAGGTAAATAATATTATGTTAGCTTGATGGTTTAATGGATGTTTTTTCTTTCTGTTTTCAAATCGTTATAGCAATGTGTCATTTTCTTATAATTAAAATTTTTAATCAAAAATGTTTGATAAGAATGGGAAAAATTAACAGTTTAAGAAGTATTTAAATATAAACTCCTTTTCCATTTTAGACTATTTTTATTTTCCTAGAAGCCATTACTGCTTTAATTTTCCTATATTACATTCTTGAGTTTTCTATGTATATATGTGTTTATATGTTTAATTGTATATGTACACACATTGTATTCTTCAAAAATGAAAATATACTTTATATACTATTGTCTACTTTCACTCTGAATCTAATGCTATAAACTTGAATATTTACTGTCCCATAGCACTTAAAAATCTTCACTTTTCTTGACATTTACAGAGTATTAGTATTTGTTAGGATTTAGGATGGGAAACAGAAACCTGTTTCTAGGTATGTCAGATAGAAAGGGTTTTGAAGTAGGACATTAAGTACTCACAAAATTGTTAGATGGCTTCCTGGAGCAGAAGGCAGATAGTTAGTCCTGAAAGTGATTTTGAATCAACGGCACACTGCTGTGATCTAGAGACCAGCAAATTGCCGCTGCTCCCCCACACCTTGAACTCCACAGCTTGCCTCAGTTCTCCAGAAGCTGCTGACCACACACTGACTGCTGCTTCAGGGCATCTGCTCTGACGTTATGACAAAATTGCTAACTAGACACTGGAATGCTGAGTCCAGCTGCATTCACTAATGAGCTGGCAGCTTACTACATAGGAGATCTCCATTTATTTTCCATTTCCAAATCTCACACACGTTTCTCATTGGTGGATGCAAATTCTTATCTAGAACTCTAGTTACAAGAGATTTGAGAAAAGCGGTTTCTTCCTTTGGGCATGAACATAACAAGGGTAGCAAGTCACCACCAGCACAGGACTTTGCGGCATCAATGTACTGTAAATTCTTCAACTGGTCCCCAAGTGGAGGAGACTATGTGTGATATGGAAGCCTATTACAGAATTTTGTTATTACAATGTGTCAAATGAAATATGTTCTTGAAAATTTATGAGAGACCAATAAATTCGAAGTAAAATTGGTGATATCAGTAGGTTGTAGACATCTTTACATAAATAACAAAACTGTCTGGCACACAAATAGTTTTAGTAGTTAAATTATGTCATCAAGGATTATAAAAACTGATAGGTTTAAATGTCTAATTATGTAACATTTTAATCATCCAGAAGAGTGCCCCATGCCTCATTTGCTTTCCTGTCTCTGTGATACATAGAAAGGTTTTAGAAACACTAGAAATACCTCTGCTCCTCTTTAAACCTAAACTAACGCCAGATTTACAACTTTATGCTTCTCACCAAATACCAGGTTTACAGCACTGTGCTTCTAACCCAAATCCCCACCCACCGTGGTTTCATTGTTTACCTGAGTGGAGAACAGAACAGAATGGGTGTGGCCAATAGTTCAGAGCAAAGTAACTGGGTCACCAAGGATGTCACCTGTGAGCTCAGCCGCCAGCATGTTACCTCCTTTACCCCCCAGAGGCAGAGCAACAATAGCTTGCCTTCTTGGAGTGCCTGCTGAAGGCCAGGCATTGTTCTCTTCTTCATTTAATTATCAGGATGACTCTGAGGGATAGGCACATTGTGATCCACAAGACAATGGGAAAACTAATCCTCAGAGTGGTAAATGACTTGCTCAAGGTCACAGGGCTTATTTTTGGTCTTGGATTTGAATCTCGGTCATCTATCTTTAGAGGCTGACACCCTCCTAGAATATGAATTTGCTCTGTGTTTTGGACTAAGCAGGAATTCATAAAATGTAAATCAGTCTGAGACAAGGGAACTCTATATTTGGTGTAGTAGTCAAACAAGTGAAAACTCAACCCCTGGGAAAACCCATAGCATGTTTTAAAGCCACAGATTCCTTCTTCTTGTCATGATAATGAGCAAGAAAGTGACTACAGATCAAAATAGAGCTCCCCTGGAAAAGCAATGCATAGTGCCTGTATGTAATCATTTAGTCAGTCAACTAGCCATTCACTCATTAACTGCTATTCACAGAACAAGGTAGGTCTGTGGGGACTAAGAAAATAATACAAGTTACTGTCTTCCTTATGCCTTAAGGGAGTTTACTTCAAGGGACTGAAGAAGTCCACATCAAATATTCAAATAACAATTAAAGTGCAAAACAGTACAGTGTCTTTCTAATGTCCTAAGAAGTTTAAAACTTTTACATTTTTTTAAAATGTAATTTTAATTATAATCTGTTCCTATCATTCTCATAATTTACAGATGCAAATTTGTTAGGCTACAATAGTGCACTGATAGGAAAAAAAACATAAAAAATTCTGACAAGGTAAATACTAAGGTTTTAGAATAACTAGAATAACAATTTATCATGATATGCTCAGTTCGACCTTCAACTCCTTGAAAATCACAAAATTTTAATCCTAGTTCTAGTTTCTACCAAAGACAATAGTTTTGTCAAAATATATATGTAAAAAGTTGCTATAAAAATGATTTTTTTATACATAAAAAGAAGGCCCTGCCTCCCAGGATTGAAATCAAAGAGTGGTGAATACAGCTAGTGCATGTCTTGGTAGGTTAGGGTGAGGTAGGGTAAATATGATCTGCTTGATTGGCTGGATGTTTCTGTGTGACGTGAGGTTTAGGGGATACCCAAGATGATTGCCTTATGATTGTCAGTGCCTGTGATTGTGAGGTCCAGCAGCATGGAGGTGAGTGTCCAGTAGCAGCATCAGAGCAGATGGATAATGAAATATAATTTGGATGATAGCTTGACTCTATTGGCTCCTGTATTTTTTTAATTTTAAAATAAAAAAAGAATAAAAATGATAATACAGAATTTCAAAACAAGATAATAGGAGATTAACAATGGTTAATATATTGCATATTGCTATCTTCAAGTAGTTGCTCAGATTACATGACACAGGCATGAAAAGTGATCGAACAATGAAAGCACAAACCATTCTTTTTGATGAACTAGCAGAGATTAGTAATATAATTATCTATCTTGTGTGTATATATATACATATAATCTTATTCCTTCTTTCTTTTCTCCTTTTCCCTATTCCAGTTGTTCTTTCCTTTTGAGCAGTTTCTTCCCCTTTTACTTTCACAATAACTATTGTACATTTTGGGTCTTATTTACCCTTTCAGACTTTTATACTAGGGAGACAATACAATGTTTACACATGTGAGTCTGATTTATTTTACTTATGAGTATGGTCTCTAGCTACATTCATTTACCTGTAAAAGCCTTGAGTTTATACTTCTTTATAGCTGGGTAGTACTCCATTGTATAAAAATACCAAATCTTTTTCATTCATTTTGCGGTTGATGGGCACTTGGGTTGTTTCCAAGATTTGGCAATTACAAATTGTGCTGCTATAAACATGGGTGCACATATATTGCTGTGGTATGATGTTTTCAATTCTTCTGCAAAAATATCCAGAAGGGGAATGGCTGGATTGAATGGGACCTCTAATCCTACTTTTTTGAAACTCTCCACACTGATTGCCCCTGTGACTGTACCAGTCTACACTCCCACCAACAGTGGAGAAGAGTTCATTTTCCCCCATATCCCTGCCAGGATTTATTATTGGTTGATTTCTTGATAATAGCCATTCTTTCTGGGGTGAGATGGAATTTCAATGTCGTTCTAATTTGCATTTCTCAAATGACCAGTTATGTTGAATATTTTTTGACATATTTATCTGCCATTTATATTTCATCTGAGAAGAACATATTCATCTCAGATGCTCATTTTTGGATTGGGTCTTTGAATTTGGAAGGACTGATTTTTTTTCAATTCTTTATATGTTCTAGATAGAAGTCTTTTGTCTGAGGGACAGTTGGCTGAAATTTTTTCCCACTCTGAGGATTGTCTTTTTCACTCTGTTGGCTATTTCTTTTGATGTGCAAAAACTTTTTAATAAGATGAGATCCCAGTTGTTGATTCTTTGAAGTACTTCCCATGCAGTTCTTTTTTTTTTTTTATCATGAACTCTCTACCTACCCCTATGCCTTCAAGATTTCTACCTACTTTCTCTTCCAGTAGATTGTTTCTGTTTTAATATTTAGATCTTTGGTTTACTTTGACTTTAGTGCATGGGGATAGACTTGTGTCTAATTTTAGTCTTTGGCATTTGGAAAGCCAGTTTTTCCAGCACCATTTATTAAAGAGGTTATCTTTCTTCCAGTGAACATGTTTGGCCCCTTCATCAAAAATAGAGTGGCTGAGGGTCTTTGTAGTTGTGTCTGCATCTTTTAATCTGTTCCATTGATCCTCTGTTTTTGTTTTATTTGTTTGTTTGTTTGTTTTGCCAGTACTATGCTGATTTTATCACAATAGCTTTGCAGTATAATTTCAAGTCAGGGATTGTTATGTCTCCTGCCTTGCTCTTGTTACTCAAGATTGTCTTTGCTATTCCAGGTCGCTTCTTTTTCCAAATGAATTTTAGTAACGTTTTCTCTAGATCCGTGAGGTATGCTAATGGTATTTTGAAAATTGCAGTAAATCTGTATAGCAGTTTTGAGAGTATGGCCATTTTCACAACGTTGGTTCTTCCTATCCAAGAGCAAGGGATATCTTTCCACCTTCTGACATTCTCTTCAATCTCCTTTTTCAAAGTACTGTAATTTTCAATATATAGATATTTTACAATCTTTGTTAGATTGATTCCAAAGTACTTCATTATTTTAGATGCTATTGTCAAAGGTGTGGTTTCCATGATTTTCCTCTCCTTGAATTTTTTGTTTGTGCTACTGATTTTTGAGTGTTGACTTTGTATGCTACACTACTTTGTATGTTACACTTTGACATCTACACTACTATATTTGTTTATTAACTCTAGTAGTATTTTGGTGGAGTTTTTGGGGTCTTCTATGTAGAGTATCATGTCATCTTCAAATAATGATAATTTAACTTCCTCCTTTCCTATCCTTATTCCTTTTATTTGTCTCTCTTGTCTAATTGCCCTGGCTAACATTTCCAGAACTATATTGAATAGGAGTACTGACTGTGGACATCCTTGTTTTGTTCCTGATTTTATGGTGAAAGCTTTCAGTTTTTTGTCTGTTTAATATGATGTTAGATGTTGGTTTGTCATGAATGGCTTTTATCAGATTGAGGTAGCGACTGTCTATTCTGATTTTCTCTGTGTTTTTTATTATAAATGAACATCAGACTTTATAAAAAGCGTTTTTCCTGTACCTATTGAGATGATCATGTGATTTTTCTCTGTGGCTCTGTTAATATGGTGTATTATGTTATTGATTTGTGTACGTGAACCATCCCTGTGTTTCTGGGATGAATGCCTCTTGGTTGGGGTGTATAATCTTCTTGATTTGCTGCACTCTGTTTGCAAGTATTTGATTGAGGATTTTTGCATCTATGTTGATTAGGGAGATTAGCCAGTAGTTCTCTTTTTTCAGTTGGGTCTTTTTCTGATTCTGGTATCACAGTAGTACTTGTCTCCAGGAATGGTTTAGGGAAAATTGTCTCTCTGTCAATTTCATTAAAGAGTTTGAGGAGTATTTGTATTAAATCTTCTCTAAATTTCTTATAGAATTCAGCTGTAAATCCATTAGGACCTGGGCTTTTCTTTGTTGGTAAGTTTTTAATTATGTTTTCAATTTCATTAATAGATATTGGGTTATTCCAAAATTTTTATATCTTCTTGATCCAGCTTTGGTAATTCATACATTTCTAGGAATCTGTCCATTTCTTCTGTTTTTTTTTTTTCATTCTATCTGAGTAAAGATTTTCTTCTTCTTCTTCTTCTTCTTTTTTTTTTTTTTTTTTTTTTTTTTTTTTTTTTTTTTTTTTTTTTTTTTGGCACCAGGGATCAAACTCACACTGAGCCCAACTCCTGGCATGCATAAAGATTTTTAAAACAGGTATTGATGATCTGTATTTCCACAGGATCTGTAGTGATTTCATCCTTTTCATTCCTCATTGCATGAATTTGAGTTTTTTCTTTCCTTTATTTGATAATGTTAGCTAGGGGTTTATCAATTTTGTTTATTCTTTCAAAGAACCAACTCATTTCATTAATTCTTTGTATTGTTTTCTTAGTCTCAATTATGTTAACTTCTACTCTGATCTTTAAAATTTCCTGCTTTCAATATGCTTTGGTCTTGACTTGCTTTTCTTTTACTAGAAGCTTTTCTAGGTGTGCATTATGTTGTTTATTTGTGATTATTCTGTTTTCTGGATGTGAGAACTCGCTGCCATATATTCTCTCTTAGGACTGCTTTCCTTGCATCCCACAGGTTACAGTATGTTGTATCTGAATTTTCATTTGAGTGTAGATGTTGTTTAATTTCTTCTTTAATTTCATCTCTGACCCACTCATTGTTCAGGAGGGTATAATTTAATTTCCATGTGTTTATGTAGCTTTTGCAGTTTCTTTTGCCATTAATTTCCAATTTCATTGCACTATGGTCAGGTAGTATGCATGGGATAATTCAACTCCTTTGCATTTACTTAAGCATGTTCTATGGCTAGTATATGGTCTGTTTTAGAGAATACTCCATGTGCAGCTAAGAAGAATGTGTATTCTGATGTCATTGGGTGGAACACTCTGTAACATCTATTAAATTCATTAGTTCACACGTTTGATTCAGTTCTGTTATTTCTTTGTTAACTTTTTGTCTAGCCCAGGCTGTCCTCAAACTCATTGTGATTCTCCTGCCTCAGCCTTCTGAGTGCTGAGTGCTGGGATTAAAGGCATACTCCACCATGCCTGGCCAGAAGCCAGTATTTTAGCCCAAACTTGTTTGATGTAAGAATTTGGTTGCCAAAGTTGACGTAAAAAAGGAAAGAAAGTAAGAAAGAAAAACTGCTACCAAGATAAGAAACTCCAATGCTTAAATGTAATCTTAATTTTGATCCCCCCTCCCCTGAGCAAACTTGAGACAAGGCTTTGGATGTATGAGGTATGGTAACAAAATATGGTGAATATTTAAATTTTTAAAAAATGTGTTGCAATAAAAGACATATTGCCATTAATCCCTCCCAAAATACTCAAACATGCTTAGCTCATTGTTCTCACTACTCTCTGAAGCAATCCTGGAAGTCTTGTTTGTGTCTTTAACTGCTTTGTGGTGGCTGCCTCTGTGTCCTAAATTGACTCAGAATGTTGACCTTTCATGGTCATAATTTAGGGGAAGAGCCAGAAGTTGCATAATACCAGGTCGCATGAATTGAGTGATGAGGGCACAACATCATGTATTTACAAGCATGCCTTTCTTTTCAGTAGCATATGCAAGTGGCATTCACCCCCATTTTTTATCACATCTCATAAAGATATGAAAAAGGACTCTCAAAACTGCTTTAGAAAGTGGAAGGAACTATGCAGTGAGTTTTGAAGCTTAGCGTGTTTAAAGCTAGGCAAAGTGTTTTGAAGGAGGTTAATAGCAATGCATCTTTTACCATAATACATTTTATTTAAACAGTCACCATATTCCTTAATTATCTTGTGTATTTAAGCTCATGTGGAAGGTGATTCCAGAAAGCACAGTGAAGGTATAAAGAAGCAGACAGAAAAGAGCTGAGAAAGGGTGTATTGATGAATTCATCACTATGTGGCCTCAGTCCCCTAGGAACTGTCTGGGAGACTACAGAATACACCTCAGAAATGACCTATCAAGAAGCAAGGAAGCAGGCACACTTATCTACCAGTTCTGTTTCTTGATGGATGGCTGTGGTTTTAAAGCTGCTCATTGTCTGGCACTTCTGGCCTGCAGCACGCCTGGGCTGAGAAGCACACACAGGTGCTTCAGGAAAGAAGTCCTTTTGTTTGGGAACCTTGCACTGAGGGTACAGTGACTTTCAGGCTGGGACCCTAGGATATGTGTGGACATTGAGGGTATCTGCCACAGGCAGTGAATTCAAAACAAGTAGTAACCAGGTACACACATTACTGTTATGATAGCTTATTTCATAAATAAATGGATTTCTGCTTCAGTAAAATCATGACATAAAATAAATTCGTTTTTACTTTTAAATTCACAATTTAAGGACTATTAATGTTAAAAAAGAAAAGGAACTGAAATGATATTCATCTCTAATAGCAAGCTATAATTGATTATAGATTCATGTGTTTGACAATATTAGTAGTCTCAGTGATGCCAACCTTGCATTTCCCCGAGGAATCATTGGCCCTCGTCAAATAAATAATTGCTGCTGTTTCCCTTGCCAGAGACACATGGACTATGTGTGCACGTATGATTGGCTCAACCCTGGCTCCCCTACAGCTGTTCTGGAGGATACTTCCTTGCCCCTTTGAAGGGCATCCCAGTGATTTTTCAAAGTGAATTATTTATATACTCCTATGACCTAATTTCTTAAAAAAGGAAAAAAATATATACATATATGACTGTCTAAACAAACTCCACAAATTTAGTAAAAATATGTTCAGCTCTTCTTTCATGATATAGCAATTAAAAAACAGAGATTCTATTTTACTTACAGAGACCTCATTATATGGGTAACAAACTGGATTTCAATAATGAAATAAACTAACAGTAAACTGCAAAACCACAATTTCCTCAAAAGACAGAGTTTACAGCTATTTAAAAATATTTGTTTCCTTGTCCTGTGACTATAGCTTTAACTGAGTCTAAATTATGATTTCTAATAAGTGTTCTCCACAGCTCTTTGAAGTAGAGGAAGAGGAGGTCCAAGTCCCTTCCTTTTGATTTATGAATGCTGTGTGATGACTTCATAAGTAGTGATTTCTGTAGAGGATTAAGAATTGTCAGTTGAAAAGCAAAGCGTTTGCATGGAACAAATGAGAAATTTATTATAGAATTCTTAGAACCATCTTCCAGAAATGTGGAGAGAGACAGTAAAGAGGATCTTGAAGAATGGCAAGGCAGAGTCGCCTCTTTCGTATAATTGAGTTAACCTGAGGATATTCTCCTAGAAACACGCAATTAAAATCATATCCTAGGCTAAAAGAACCATTAGCTTTCTAGCCTTGAGTTTATTTCCTGCAAATACCTGTGCTACTAAGTTTATTTAGTAGAGGTTGCAGATATTGCCACATAAAAAGAAAGCACCCACAATTTATCACTTTAAGAGAAAAGATTGATATTTAGTCTAGAGGTGGGTTTTAAAGAAAAAAAAAGACCCAGAGTTTGAGAAGTTGAAAACTACACTTGTGGATGGGAAGTATATATTCACTCTACAAAAAATTTTTAAATTTCTAATAAAAAGAGACAGAAGATCTAAATGTGTTTTAGAATGTAATTTTTATTTAATAGTTGTCACCATGGTGTTTTCTTTAAATCTAGAAAAGTGCCTCAAAGGATAATTAGACGGAATAATAAATTAAGAATGAATAATAAAAGACCCCATCCTTTTCCCATCATAATCAAAATCACTGTCCTGATTTAACATTCAGCATTTGAACTCACCTAGGTGGCCAATCCTTTGATAGTTTTCAGGGGGTTTTTTTTGTTTTTTAATTTTTAATTACAAGTTAATTAGGCAAAAATTTAATCTAAAAATGTCAGACTTTGTATTTTGTGAATATGAAGTTACTTGAGAAATTCTCTGCTTGTCTTCTTTGTCTGCATGTATTTCTTGGATTTCTGCTGCAGCTTACTTTAATAGTCAATTTAAATCAGGATACTGAGAATGCAGAATATAGCCTACCCATCCTTTGGAACTGATGTTTTTGTTTTTGCTTTTTTTCTGTGCTCGAGCTTGAACCCAGGGCCTTACACATGCTGACACACTCTGCCATTGAGCTCCATCCCCCACCTCTGTGGGATTATTTTAATTTTAGCTTGTGCTGACTGAGATTGTTAAATAGTTGAAGTGAAAAAAATAAAAGATCTGAGAAGACAACTAGCCAGGCTTCCTGGTGAGTGGTGTGAGCAGCACAGACTCCAGGAAGAGAAAGATCTGTGCCTCCAGAGAACCCACCATGTTGGGTCAGGGAGGATCCAACCAGCAGACAGCTAGCCAGCCTTACTCGTGAGTGGCACAAGCAGCACAGACTTCAGGAAGAGAAAGAGAAAGAACTGTGCCTCCCATGTGCCTACTGGCATGCGGGCTGAAAATCAAGACCCCACCACCACCACCACTGTAAGCAACCTGCTGGTTCAGAGGACCAGCTAAGTTGATAGCAACTAAGGTACATAAAGCAACTAAATGCTTGTATTGCTTGGTTGATTTTGCAAGCCTGGGGCCAGCAGTCTGAGCATCTCTTGGGAGGATGACAGTATGCTATGTAGCAAATATGGGGGATTCCCTTTGTGTTGTCTTTGAGGCCCACTATTGTTCTCATTGTTTTGCTTTATTCTAATTAATTTTTTCTTTTTGCTTTACTTCGTATTCTGTTTTGATTGGTTTTATCCTGTTTTGTTTTTGGTTCGATTTTACTATACCTGATGGAATGGTCAACTACTGTGAGGATAACAAGATATACTGTAGTAGCTATTGTTTTCCTAGTATCTTGCTTTGAAGTTCTGTACCAGTTCTACTATTTTGTTTTGATTGACTTTGTTCTGCTATGTTTTGTTGGATTTTACTATCTTTAAAATAAAATTTAAAAAATTAAATAAAAAGGAAAAAGAAAAAAATGATCTTTACTAGGAGGAGTAAAATAAAATATAACCATTCTCAAAACTTGGTGTAAAAAATTTAAATCCTACTTAGGGGGTGGTAAAAACAGAGCCTAGCTGATTTATTATTATAACTAAAAAAAAACCCAAGACACAGCTGCTCTGGAAAAGGAAGGAAGGCAGGACTGGATTTCTTACAGCACCATATCTATGGTAATGGAGACATAAGCCCCAATGCATAGGCTTTAAGAATATTACATTTTCATTGTGTTGCATTTTGTAAATATAATCATAAGTAAGTTTCAGACAGTGTGAATTATAAGTACTTATTTATAGATATCAGATACTCTCTACTATCCTTCTTCATTCTCTTCCTCTGTCCTGGTGGCATCTTCTAATGATTTAAATACATTAATCAACTCTGCACATTGTACTTTCTCATTAAGCCAGTAGTTGCTGGAAGAAGCCTTCTGAATCTGCTGCTTCCATGAACCCAGTTGTAATCAGACAGTGCCATTTTCTGAGGTGTGTAACAGTTGAAGATATTTGATTTATCAATTAAATAAAAACAAAGAATTTATATACATTCCTGAATGTTAAGCTATTCTTTCCAAAGATCAAGACACATCAGCACTGTGGACCTCAGAGAAAGTGTTACAATATATAATCTGTAAGTTTTCTTTCAACTCTAACTTTCTAGGTCTTCAACTCTGACATCAGAATGCTTAAATTTGAATCCCAATTATTTCTTTATCATTTGTGAAATTTATTTAAACTTTCAGTTAAACCAGGTGTTATAGTTTATGGTCCTGTATCCCCCCCAAAGCCTCATGTAATCATGGATGGGGCTCAGTCTGGCATTTGTGATTGGTTTGTTGTCTAGCACTAGGATTGGTGATGTGAGTGCTGCATCCACCTAGGGGTGGAACCGACATACAGTGTAAGAGTGAGAGGAAGGTATGTCCTCTCTCTCTCTCCTGGTTTGCCTTGCTGTTGCGGCAGCCATAAATGGTTGCCCCGCCATGCCACACTGCCTTGGAGCCAACTGAGTATGGACTGAAACCCCCAAGAACTGTAAGAAATAAACCTTTCCTTCCCTAATTTTGGACGTCAGGTATTTTGTCTCAGCAACAAAAAAAAGTAACTAAGACAGAATTTGGTACCAGTGGAGTGGGGTCATTGCTGTGACTATTTCTGACCATGTGGTTCAAGAGCCTTTGGAAATGGTTTGTGGGAAGAATTCAGAAAGGTTTGGAGATGTCACCTGAATGCATAGAACTGGAACAGCTTAGGCCATTCTGTAGGGGAGTTTCTGGTCAGAACTCAGGAGACTAGAAGGCTGGTAAAAAGCCTGCTGGTAAAGACCAGGCTTAGGACCTTTCTGCTGGGAAGAAGGACTGCATTGGTCATTGGACTCCACACAATATGTGCTATGGTTCGGCAGAAAGTTTGTCTGCATTCTGCTCGTATCCCGAGATTTTGTCTGAGACTGAGATGGAGGGCAATGGACTGATTAATCTGGCAAAGGAAATTTTAAGGCAGTTGAATGTTAAGGTGGTAGGATGATGTCTTAGTTACTTTTTACTCATTGCTGAGACAGAATACCTGACACCCAAAATTAGGGAAGGAAAGGTTTATTTCTTACAGTTTCTCAGGAGTTTCAGTCCATACTTAGTTGGCTCCAAGGCAGCATGGTGTGGCGGTGCTGCCAATCATGATGGCTGCAAACAGCAAGGTGCACTGGTGAGAGAGAGAGTGTGGAAACATGGAAGAGAGAGAGAGGAAGACCTGCCTCCTTTACACTGTATCTCAGCTCCACCCCTGGGTGGGTGCAGCACTCACATCATTAATCCCAGCACCAGACAACAAATCAATTACAAGTGGCAGACTCAGTCCCTTCAAAAGTATATGAGGACTTGGGGGTACATAGTGTATCACCTAATACAGATGGTTATTATTGGGGGCCTTTAGCCAGATTTGTGCTGTGAGTCAAGAGCAAAGAGCCTAGTCAGATGATTTAAAACATTGTGAGTTTGGCCAGAAAGCTATGTCTATAAAGATAGAGCTGAGACCTGGATTGCTGAGAAGGAACAAAGAAATAAAAATGATAGCCTGGGGACATTCCAGGAAGCAGCAGGCCTCCACCTTCTGCAGCCTCAAGCTGGCAAAATTGAGTTTGCTCGGAGGAAAAAGCCACAGAGCATCATGTTGCAGAGTGGTGATGGAGGCCATGGGAGGATCCAAAATGGCAGCAGCCACACCAGATTCCTCACAATCAGGTTCAGAGAGCTCAGTGATCCAGGCAGTCAACCCCTACAGCCAAGAGAGAGGAAAGCCTGGCTACTGCTCCAGCTGGCAACTGACCTTGGTGGCATCCATGTGGCACTCGTTTTAAGTGCAAGGAAAATGCACAGCTTCCACACCAACTTCAGAGGGCAATATGTAAAGATGTAAGAGTGAAGCCAAGGGTGCAGTGGAAAACCCAGAGGTTTGAAAAAGCCAGGAACATGGATCATCCAAGAAAAGCTACAAAAACTGAACAGAATGAGCTTAGGAGAGAAGCTATAGGAATTGAAACCCCTGAAAGTGCCACAGAGGTGGAATCACTCAAGCCTTTTGGAACTTCTTATCAGATTGCTTCAGATGCTGAGTGTAGAACTCCAGGACTTAATGTTTTCCCTGCTGGATTTTGGACTTGTTTTGGTTATAATCCTTTGTATTCCCCTGTTTGTAACTTTTGGAATGGTAATGTTTATCTGGTGCCTTTATATGTTGGAAGTGCTTAACCTTGTTTTCATTTGTACAAGGGGTTACAGTTAAGAGTCATAGATCTCAGAGAAGATCTGGGACTTGGACCTTTCAGCAATGCTGAAACTGTTAGGACTGTGGCAACTTTTGGAAATGGACAAAATTTCTTTTGTATAAAGGGTATACATGAGTCCTTGTGGGGCCAGGGGTGGAATGTTATAAGTATGGTCCTGTGTCCCTGCCAAAGCCTCATGTAATCATGGATGGGGCTCAGTCTGGTGTTTATGATTGGTTTGTTGTCTGGCACTAGGAGTGCTGATGTGAGTGCTGCATCTACCCAGGGGTAGAGCCGACATACAGTATAAGGGCAAGAGGAAGGCATGTCTCTCTCTCCTGGCTCACCTTGCTGTTGTGGTGGCCATGAATGGCTGCCCCACCATGCCATGCTGCCTTGGAGCCAACCAAGTAGGGACTGAAACCCCAAAGAACTGTAAGAAATAAGCCTTTCCTTCCCTAATTTTTGGTGTCAGGTATTCTGTCTCAGCAGTGATTGAAAAGTAACTAAGACACCAGGCATGGTGCCACACACCTGTAATTCCAGCATGCATTTCAAAAGGCTGAGGCAGGAGGATCAACATGAATTTGAGGCCAACTTGAACTAGATAGTAAGACCCTGTTTAAAAAAAATGGTTTTTCAAAGTAATCATTATGAAAATTAAAAAAAACCAAGAAGCTATTGTAGAACTTGCAATATATAGAACTAAAATTTAAAATATGCCAACAATAGCATAAAGTAGGAGAGGAGGGAAATGGAAGTATAGTGTAATGTAGTTCTTCAAATACACTTTGAAGAGACAAATAAAAGTTAAATAGTAGAAAATATGGAGATAGATCTTTTGTAAAAGGGAAGGAACCAAGAGATGGAGGGAGGGGGGAGAGGAGGGGAAAGAGATGAATAAAGAATTAAGATATGTTATGTACATGTACCAACTCCCCACAAGGAATATAATCATCATGTACTGCAAGCATGAAGCAATAAAAAACTTAAAAATCTATATACTTTGAAGTAGTATAATATTATTTAAAGTTATACTGTGATAAAGATGTGTATTTAAACTCTAGAATCATAATTGGAGAACTGCAGCCCATGAGACAGAATGAATTGTTTTATAAATAAAAGCTTTATTGGAACAAAACCAAGACCATTTGTTTCCATATATGTATGGCCCACAAAGCTAAAATACTTACTTTCTAGCCCTTCACAGAAAAATTTTCTAATCCTGCCTTAGAAAAGGCACTAAAAACCCCCAACAAAACAAAGAATAGCTAGAAAGTCAATAGTGACATGAAGTGGAAAACAGAAACACAAACCCCTATTAATCCAAAATAAAACAGACAAAGAAGGGAAAAGTAACAAGCTCCCTGCTCCCTCTGATACAATTGAGCAGTCCCTCATCAACCATGCCATCCATAGCCAGCCTTTTCACCCTTATCTACCTTCTTTTACTCTTCCTTGACTTTGTCCTCCTCTAGCTGCTCTTCTCAATCTTTCTTGCCAGATTTCCCTTCCTCTGCCTTCTGTTAACTGCTGGCTTCATCTCTCTCCCATCCCACTAGCTTGTCTGACAGTTGTCACATGCATCCTCCTCTCGGGAAATGCAGAGCCATCTCCAGTTTTAACTCTCCTGCTTTTTCATGTATCTGAGTCTTTGACTGTAATAGTTCCTCTTCTTGGACCTCCATTCTCTTTCCATCCCCAGTCCTTACCCAGCTATTTCCCCTATACTGGGGCCAATTATTAAGCACTGTTAAGCCCTAGTTCAACTTTGAGATTCAACTTAGACATTACCTCATCCACCATCAGTCTTACCTCACACCACCCACACATGCCCAGGCTTCTCTCTGTTATTAAAGCACTTACTACCCTGAACTATAATTATATATTTACTTGTGTTTCTTCTCCACATAACTATGACTATTCTTAAGGTCAGGAGTAATGTGTTCATTTCTTTTTTTGATCCCCAGTATAGTACCTATACAGGGTAGGTGTTGAACAAATATTCATTACATAACTAAGTGAAAGGTTAAATGAATATCTACTTGTAAAATGAGGATATTGTAAAACAATAGGAATATTTATTAAAGGATACTTAAGTGCCAGGTACTTTTTAGAGTGCTTTATTTACATTAAATCATTTCCTTTTTATAACAAACCTGTTAGGTAGGTATTAATATTATCTTTATTAATGGCAAAGTGCTTGTTTAGTTTTGTTTTTTGAGACAAGGTCTTGCTATCTAGTTCAACTCTAAATTCTCCTGCTTCAGCCTCTTGAGTACTAGGGTTACAGGTGGGTACCATACTGTCCAGTTTTGAAAAGTTTTTAAATGTGAAAAAAAGACATCGTTTGTCTATTTATGCACTGATTTAAAATTTTCAGCACTCTTCGTTTCTTGTTTAGATCCAGGTTTCCATCTGGTGTCATTTACTTCTGCCTTGGTTGGGACTGGGATGGCTGGAATGGCTAGGGGCTGGCCGTGTCTTGTCTCTTTTGCCATGGGTCACCTTCTTGTCTAGCTTGGGGCCCCTCACAGCATGGCAGTGTCACAGAAGTCAGGTTTTTTGTTCAGTTTTGTTTTTTATGATGGCTGGCTTTTCCCAGTGAAAGTGCTTTGAGAACAAATTCTGTCAGAGACTTGGGAAGAAGCCTCCAGGTTTTGATTACCTAGCTTTGGAAGTTATACAAAGTTTCATTCCCATTACATTCTTTCATTTCAAAAACCCAGAAGTTACAGAGTCAGCCCAGATGAGGATTCATAAGGTCTTTAATATCAGGAGTACAGTTCATGGGAGAAGCTGGGCATCATTAAAGACATGCTACCATGGCCCCTGGTGGCAGTGAGGATTTTAAGGAGAAAGGGATTACTTTATATGGAACTCTTGGCTTCTCGAGAGCCCGCCCAGCTGGGTCTGAGCGCCTGCAACCAGGACACAAGTAAGACTGCCTTCCGGGGGCCTGCACGACTGGCATGGACCCCAGGAAGAGAAAGAAATGGGCTTCTCAGGAGCCCTCCCAGCTGGGCCTGAGCACCTGCAACCAGAACACAAGTAAGACTGCCTTCCGGGGGCCTGCATGACTGGCATGGACCCCAGGAGGAGAAAGAAATGGGCTTCTCGGGAACCCACCCAGCTGGGCCTGAATACCTCCAACCAGGAGACAAGTAAGACTGCCTTCCAGGGGCCTGCATGACCAGCATGGACACCAGGAGGAGAAAGAAATGGGCTTCTCAGGAGCCCACCCCACAGGGCCTGAGCGCCTCCAACCAGGATACAACAAAGACTACCTTCCAGGGGCCTGCATGACCAGGTGGACCCCAGGAGGAGATACATGTGTGCCCCCCACCCCCTGTAAAGCAGCCTTCTCATTTGGAGGTCTGGCTACATTGATAGCAACTAAGGTACATAAAACAACTAAATGCTAGTATTGTTTTGTTCATTTTGCAGGCCTGGGGCTGGCAGCCTGAACATCTCTTTGGAAGATGACAGTACACAATGTAGCAAAAATGGGGAATTCTCTTCTGTCTTGTCTTCGAGGCCCAATGTTGTTCTCATTGTTTTGTCTTATTCTGATTAATTTCTTTTGACCTTATTTTATACTCTGTTTTTATTGGTTTTATTTTATTTTATTTTATTTTATTTTATTTTTGGTTTGATTTTACTATACCTGTTGGAAAGGTCAACTATTCTGAAAATAACAAGATATACTACAGTAGCTATTATTGTTTTCATAGTGTCTTTCTTAGAAGTTCTGTACCAGTTCTACTGCTTTGTTTTGATTGACTTTGTTATGTTCTGTTGGATTTTCCTATCTTTAAAATAAAAAAAAAATATGGAACTCTTGAGGAAGACATTTCACCAACAAGATGATGAGGTGGGAAGCAAGGCTTTGATGGATGTGTGACTTCTCACTAAGCAGGTTAAAATGTTTATGGGAAAAAGAGCATATCCCTTCAAGAGGATCTGGATTTGAATGCTGTCTCTTTCATTTATCAGTCCTAGTTTTTTGGGTTGAAAACGGCACTGGATAGTTGTGTGGGTTGGTGATGGTGGTGGGTGATACACACAAGCCTAGATCACACCAGTGGCTCATGGAAATGGAGCCATTATTATTAATCATCAACAGATGACATTCCAACATGTGTACAGGCGGGAGCCAGGACTTGCTCATTGAACTCCGACACTGAGTCTGTGGTCAGAATGGATTGATTTCTCTATAAATAATGTACAGGTTTGCTCCTCTGGGTGCTTTTAAGGGTTATTCCTCAATATGTAATGTGCTCTTTTCTTTTTTTTTTTCTGGTTGCTTTCACGATTTTTGGTCTATCATTTTCATCAATTTTGCTATGATGTCATTTGGTGTTTGCATTAATATCCTATTTGTGGTAACAAATTTCCACAAACAGTGGTTTTTAAGCACACATTCATTATCTTGTAGTGCAGATATGAGTAGCCTGAAAATATGTCTTACAGAGTTAAAAATGGGATACATGCAGGGCTGGTTTCTTCCCAGGGGCCCTAAGAAAGAATCCAGGCCCTGTTTTTCAGCTTTTAAAGGCTGCCTACATTCCTCAGCCCAAGGCTTATCCTCACACCACTCTGACTCTGCTTGCACTGTCACGCCTCCTGTGACTCTCTCCTCCTTTTTGTAAGGACCCTTAGGATTGCACTGGGTCTGCCTAGATAATTCAGAATAATCTCCATGGCAAGATCCTTACTTTAATCATATCTGCAAAGTGATAGAAGGCAAGCTCCACAAATCCCAGAGATTAGAAAATGGTCATCTTGGGCTGGGGATATAGCTCAACAACAAAGCACCTGCCTGAAGTGCAAAGTCCTGAGTTTGATTCTCAGTACCAGGAAAAAATAAAAAAAGAAAGAAAGAAAGAAAGAAAGAAAGAAAGAAAGAGAAAGAAAGAAAAAAGAAAGAAAGAAAGAAAGAGAAAGAAAGAAAAAAGAAAGAAAGAAAGAAAGAAAGAGAAAGAAAGAAAAAAGAAAGAAAGAAAGAAAGAAAGAAAGAAAGAAAGAAAGAAAAGAAAGAAAGGGTCATCTTTGGGGACTACTTTTTTGCTTACCGAAGTGCTTTTGGTTATTGTGCTTTGTTTCATATTTTATGTTTCCTTGGTTAAAGTTTCTTAATCTTATTGTATCTGTGGGTTTACAGTTCTCATTAAACCTAGAAAACTATTTCTTCAACAGTTTTCATTTTGCATCCCAAGATTCTATGACTTCAATACTTATTTTTATACTGGAGATTGAACCCAGCGCCTTGTACCTGCTAGGCAAGTACTCTATCATCTCAGCCCTCAATACCTGTTTGCTAGACTTCTTGATATGGTTTCACAGGTCACTGATATATTTATTTTTTCTTCAGTGTGTTTTGTTTTTTGAGACAAGGTCTCACTATGTATTCCAGGCTGTCCTGGAACTTTCTGTATAGACCAGGCTGGCTTGGAATTCATGATTCTCCTATTTCTGCCTCCTGATACTGGGACAACAGGTGTGCAGCACCATGCCCAGCTATGTAGATAGTTTTTATTTCTGCATTTTAAATTCAATTATCTAATTTGCTGTTAATTCTGTTTAGCATATTCTTCATTTTAGATACTATATTTTCACTTGTAGAAGTTGTTTTTAGATTTCTTTTGTATCTTTAGTTTCTCTTCTCATCATGGTCAATTTTTTTTCTTGAATATGTGAAATATATTTATAAAAACGGTTTCAGTATTTTTATCTAGTGATTCTGACATATATGTGATAGATTTTCTCTTAACTAGGAATCATATTGACCTATTTTTTGCATGACTGGTAATTTTTACTTGAATACCAGACATTTTAAATTTCATGTGTTTGAGTATTACATCTTTTGTTTTCCCATCACTTTTATTGGGCTTTGTTTTGAGACACACTGAAGTCACCTGGAATTAGTGTAGAACCTTTCGAAACTTGCTTTCATGATTTGTGTTGAATGACCCACAACAGCTTTTATTCTAGAGCTAATATGGCCCTGCTATTAAAGAAACAATCCATACAAGGATCAAACCAATGCATCATGTGTGAGGAAGTCTATTCATACAAACTGATAAAAACATGGCTTACATGAAGTCGTTATGGTTTCTATGCTTATTTACTTCTGTTGGTTTATTCTTTGGTCTTGGTTGGTTTTCTTACAAACATGACTATCCAGATAAGTACTCAGATGAAGATTTGAAGAAAGTCCTCTGCAGATCTCTGAAGTTCTCTCCTTGTAGCTCCCTTCTCTCAATTGCTTTGGCCCACAAATTCTGGCCACATTGGCCTCCCTGCCCTTTTAAGTCAACAAGACAGCCACAGTCTATGTGGGCTCCTTTACATGCTTTATAGCTTCTTTAGGCCCTAAGCTGGGGCAATCAGGATTTTTCTCCCATAAATTACAGTTCTGTACTACCTGTTGTTTAATGTTTGAAAACCATTATTTTATATATTTCGTCTGGTTATCTAACTGTTTAGAATGAGAGGCTAAACCCAGTCCCTACTATTCCATTATGGCCAAAAGATTTCAGTATTCTTTTCTAAGTATAAAAATAAATACATATCAAATATATATTTATTTAATAGACAATTTAGAAGCACTTTTGCTGTCACTTCCTCAGAAGTATTTTTAAGAGATGAATCATTGTCAGCACTGGACTTTGCTGTCCTTAATTCCAGTATAGCCAGCTCCATAGATCTCAATATAGAGCAGGAAATATGTGACAGTCTTCCTCGCCCTCTCCAATCTGATTAGATTTACAATTTGTCTTAGATAGTTCACACTAACCCGTTAACTTCTCATCCTGCCCACCTCCATATCATACTGACACTCAAACATGATGGTCAAATTTATGTGTCAGTTGACTGGACAATAGGATGCCCACATATCTAGTTAAAAAGTATTTTCGAATGTGCCTTTGAAGATGTTTCTTTTTTTTTTTTTTTTTTGTACCGGAAATCGAACCCAAGACCTCATGCTTGCCAGTCAGGCGCTGTGCTGCTGAACTATATCCCTGGCCCCAAAGGTGGTTCTGGAGATTAAAATTTGAATTAATTGATTAAGTAGTACAAGTGGCCCTTCTTAGTGTGGGTGGGAGTTGTTCAACCCTTTGAAGTCCAGAAATAATGAAAAGGGTAGAAGAAAGCTCAGACTTCTCTGACTGACTGACCTGAGATATCAATCTTCGCTTTCGCTCAGCACTACTGATTCTCAGGCCTTTCAGATTTGGACTGGAATCTACATTGGTCTCCTACCTCTCTGGCCTTTGAATGACATTGTCAGCTTTCAAACGTCAAAGTATAGGATTTCTCAGCCTCTATTATCATGTGACCCAATTCTTTATAAGAAATCTGATTCTGTAAAATGCACATACACATAACAGGATACACACACACACACACACCTGTCTCCATTTCCTATTGGTTCTGTTTCTCTGGAGAACTCCAAAATACCCGAGTTGGGCTCCTATGGTTATAGATCTGTTTACTGTGACCCTCTCTGTCATGACTACAGCTGAATATACTAGAGCCAGACCAATTATTAAATAAAAATTGGGACTACATAGATGAATGGACAGAGAGAATTGGAGGTGTAGTTCAGTAGTAAAGCACCTATTTAGCATGTAAGAGGCCCAGGGTTCAACACCCAGTAGTTAAACAAAAGACAGACAGACAGACACACAGACAGACAGATATACAAGTTATAGAAACTGAGGACAATAAAGAGAGATTTACACTTTGTGTGGCTGTAACATATAAACTCAGAAGGCAGAGGCTGTCACATTCTGAGTGGACAAAGGTGACCTATCCAACCAAGTATAGAGAAAAAATATAGCATACTGAAAAATAGAAATAACAGAATATGGCCTGCATTTCTAATATATTGCCTAGTCTTAATTCTAGTCCCTTCTGAATTCTTGACCTCGTATCTTACGAAAACCTCTTTTGCTAAGATTGCAGGAGTTTGTAACTGACCTGGAATTTGGGCTGCCTAGAACAAATTGCTGTATTTCCATTTGACTGACCGAATCTCTTTGCTATCATCAAATATGGGGGAGATCCATCGTTCTTTTAGTTGAGGCTCTCTCTAACACTTTGTACTCTTATTTCCTGAATTTGCTTATTTCTCTGTTTCCAGTACCTTGACTCCCTTTTGCCAACAACTCCTGAGCTACTTCAGTCTTGTCCCCAGACCTCAGTGATTGCTGCCCCTCTGCCTGGTTTCTGGACTGACCTTTAGGATCAAGCCCATTGCACTCAAGCTCCACCCATCAGAATTTCTGGCTTCTGTGGCTCCGCCTGGGAGGGACTTGCAACCACACCAAAGAAGCTGACCTGCTTCCTATACACAAGACCAGACCCAAAGGTTATATAGATTTTTCTGTTGACACGATGACTTCTGGGACAAGGGAGGTGCTTGTGCCCTTCCTAATATTCTTCTTTCCAATCCAAAGTCAAGGGAGAAGCTTGGCAGTGGAGCAGTGAGTGCTGTTCATTGCTACCTCCCCTTTCTCTCAAGAGAGCACCTTGCCAATACTAGCCTATATAAAAAGTATAATTGAACACATTAATAATGAAGATTGAATTATGCTATTTTCCAGGGTTGCATACACACTGAAAACTGGCACTTTCAGAATAAAAATGGGTAATATTGCCTCCTATATCTTGAGTATGTATTATTATTGAAGTTCATTTTTAATTTTACACAGTCGTGTTCCTCCTCAACTGATCATAAATTTGCAGAGCCCTGACATAAAACAATTTTTAGCAAGAGAGTGCATGAGGGAAGTTATAGGAGGTTATTAAAGCAGTTGAGAGAAAGCTAAATATTGCTGAACAGGTCATAAATGAAGCTTTAAAATGATCAGTTAGATAACCCAAGAGTACTGATTATCAAAATTTAAAAAGTTATAAGATTCCATGTGAATTTAGATTACGGCTATTCAATTGTTTCATGGATTTGTACAAACGCCATAGATAGGAACATCTTTTAAAGAAGAGCAGCTTTTTTGTGTCTGTAGTAAGTTTCAGTTGCTTTTCATTTTATGAGCTAAAAAGCCAATGTCAATTTCTGCCTTATAATAATATGCCTTTTTGTTCAAACCTAGAAGATATCAAAATAAAATATATACTATAGTCAAAATTTTTTGGTACCAGGAATCAAACTCAGGACCTTGTGTTTACCAGGCAGACACTGTGCTTCTGAGCTATATCCCTAGCCCACTATAGTCAATTTTTTAAAAAGTTTACTTAGCCTCAAATTCTATTGAAGAAAACAGTGAGAAAATGTAACCAAGGGCATGAATATATAATGTATAGATGATGAAAAACAAATGACATAAAAGTACATCCAACTCCTTTAACAAAGCTGCAAACTGATCCTGCATCATGATGCTGTTATTCAACACATTAACAGAAAGTTTAGTAAGATAAGCCTTTGATGCTTGTAAAGGTACACTGAAGTAGCTGCTCACATACTGCCCGTGGGTGTGTAACTGGTAGAGCCTTTCTCAGAATCATTTGGTAACCGTTATGAAGAATATTAAGCATGTTCCTCCCCTTTGACTCAGGATTTTCCCTTCGGAAATTCTGTTAGGAAACAATCAGAGCTGTGGATAAAGATTTATACACCAAGACTGTCACAGAACAAAGCTTATAGAACTTGCTCTAGAATAGTTTTAGCTGGTAGTATATAAAAACCCTGACACAAGCTATCTTAAGTAAAGAGCAAATTTATTTTGTATAACAGGAAATGCAGAGGAGGAAGTCTTTAGGGTTACAATCCAGTGATTCAGCAGTGTCATCAAAGAATCGTCTCATTCATCTGTTCTATAATTTTCAGAGTTGACAGAAAATAAGATAGCTGCACAACCAAAATTCACAATGCCTACAGGAACAAGAGAGATGTCTCTGACTTAATATGAGAAAACTTCCCAAAACTCTTTCCTTCAGAATTTCCCTTCATATTTTGTTGGCTAAAAATTGTCTTATGCCATTTCTGAACCAGTAATGGGGAAAGAGAACTGCGCTATTCTTAGGTTCATTCTTGGAACTCATACTGTAATCATTTCTCTTTGAAACACATGACTACCTAGGGCTATTTGAATGAAGAGTGCATTTCTGAATAAAATAATTATTCTTTTGAAAAATGATAAATGCAACAAAAACAAACTTTTTAATAAAATATATATCCACACGTACATATGTATGCACACATACCTATGTAAATGAGTTCAAATAATTATTTGGTAAATTTAACTGTGGTGCATTCATATTGTATGGTGAATTGTCTGTTCATTATAAATATTGTTTCTGAAGAATGTTGATTTCTACTGAATATTTGAGAGGCTGCAAAATCTAAGATCAAAGCGTTGGCTGATTTAGTTCCTGGTGAGGGGCATCTTCCTGGCTTCTAAATGGCTACTCTTCTCATACTGGCTTCACATGGCAGCAGAAAGAGAGAGATAGGAAAGAGAAAAAGAGAGGGAAGGAGAATAAGCTTTGTGGTCCTTTCTTATAAAGGTACTACCCTCATGACCTTATCTAAACCTAATTATTCCACAAAATTCCTATTTTCAAATACTATTATATTGGAGGTTAGAGATTCAGTGCATGAATTGAGGAAGGAATAAACATTCAGGCCAAAAGAAATATGTCAAAGAAAAAAATAGATGAAAGAACACAGAAAACTACATATACAGTATCTCTATATGACATATGCATATATGTGTTAACATACACAGAAACAAATCAGAAAGAGTTGGTAAAGTATTTATGTATCTCTGTGTAATATGATTGTTATTTTTACTGTCTTTTTTATCCCTTTCTGCTTTTTCATTTTTCTACATAGATATACATTAAAATTATTTATAAAAATTCCATTCATATGTAGGTTAATGGCAGTTCTAATTTTAGTAAAGTCAGTTCCCCATCATTACTCTAATTACTGTGGAATACATACTTGTGAGTTGAGTCTACCAAAGACCAGGTGTATTGGATTGTTTGGTTGAGAAATCTTTAAAAAGAATTTCTTTTGACTGTTTACATCAGTTGAAGAGTTAATATTTATTCCTCAAAGATCCAGCCTACTTTTGATATCAGCACCTGCAATACTCATGATAAACTTTTTGAAGAGTTTATAGTAGTGGTGGCTGCTAACTATTGCTGGGGCTTAGGAACCTTTCTATCTTTTGTTTCTTCTTTCTTTCTTCTTATTATTTGATTTTTTATTATTTTTATTTTCATTATTTGAGACAGAGTCAGGTTAAGTAATTTAGGGTAGCCTTGAACTTACTGGCTGAATCCAGGCTGGCTTGGAACTTACAGTGATCCTCTTCACAAGTGCTTGGGATTACAAGTGTGTGCCACCATGCCCAGCTATTGGGGAGATCTATTTCTAAGTGTAGCAACTGAGGCCTAGGATGAAATATTTAAAACCATGGCTCACTGGCTCTCCAAGTAGCTACCGACTGCCACACTAACATATCTGAATGAGTGGCAGCCTTCCATTCACTGCCTCATCCAACCTTATCACCTGTGGCCTCACAGGACATTGAAGGAGTTGGGCAGGAAAAAATTTAAGAACTGAAAATGAGAGCTTTTAGGATATTTCCTACTTCTGCCCCTTCAATGGAGAGGTGTAGGGGCTGGTCAGTCATACCAGTTTGCTCAGAACTAAGGTTTCTTAGGATGTGAGACTTTCAAGTGCTAAAACCAGAGAGGTCCTAGGTAAATGGAGATGGGTTGATCTTTCTGGCGACAGTTCCAGAAACTGCTTTTAAGACAAAAAAGAAACACCTGGTATCACTGAAAAATGACTTAGGGAACTGAAAAAGATCCACATTGTTTTGTTTTCCTCTGTTTTCTTAAAATCTCTCTGAAGAATTCCAAGCAGTTTCTGTTGCTCTGCTAAGGAATGGAATTTTTTGCCACTTTTCAGTTAGCAGTCAGGGGAAGCAGGAAGACTGGAGGCTGGGTGGCGTGGCAATGTCAGGAAATGCTTAGAAAGCAAAGACAAGTAAAACCCAGCAGAGAGGTGCCTTTCTTGTCCAGAGGAATCTCCTACAGAAACTCGGTCCACTGGAGCATTTTTTTTTAAACCACAAGGATTTGATCTTTTTATAAGGTTTATAACCTAAAATTTTCATCTTTATCCTCATTTTCGGTGTTAAAGATCTGTTGTCATGACAACCTCATGAACTCAGTAGTTTAACATTCTTAATGTTTGTTGGTGTCTGCTAAAACTGCAAGGTTTTTAAAAAAGTCTTTATACTTTATCTCTCAATCTCTTTAGCAATAATCATATGAATTTATAATAATATACATACCAGAGCCATATTTGACAATAAGAAAATCTCTAATAATTTTATCATAAGCATCATTCTCAGTTATAGAGATCATGAACAAAACTAAACTGTGTTTTTGCAAGGTTATATGAATAGGTGCATTCCGTGTAGTATGTCATACACTGCTCTGTTCTTTTTCACTAAATGTGATTATCAGAGAGACCAAGAAAAAATAAAATGGAAAATCCTTATATAGCTAATAACATACAGTGAAAAACTTTAAAAATAAGAGAGCTAAAAACATTTTTAAAATGCATGATTAGTGTCATCTCCAATATTAAATGCAACTGAGAAAAATATATTTAATACTTGAATCCAATTCAGACAAGTTTATTGAATGCTATATAAGCTGCACTGAATAGAAAGTTCAAACTCCAATGGCTGTCAGCTAATGAGATGCATTTTCTGTGTTTCCTGCATTAGCATGTGAAAGCACAGGCTAGCATCTTAATGTTTCTGTGTTAGTTAAATGAATCAGTTTATTATTTAGGATGTATGATGGGAAATATGCTTGAGAAATTAGCCAATATTTTTTTAAAATATTTTTATTTCTTCCACTTCTTTCTCCTCTTTATCCTGCATTTGGACTATGTACTATGTATTGGTTTGATCAGGTGAAGAATGTGGCAGAAAAAGAAGTATCTGAAGTATTTAGGCAGAGTGGCTTATTGATTGACTATTGGATACAAGATTCCAGGGCCCTGTGTATGGCATAGAATTCACGGAGAGTTCTGCTAACAAGCATAACAGAACATTCTGCTACTTACAGGTGCTGGTCTTGGCTCTGGGTGTCTGGAACCTTATAAGAGGGGGATAGGGCTGGGATGGGTTCTATAGTTAGAAAGTAAATTCTTAAATTTCCTGAAGGTCAAGCGAAAGGGGACCTGAATTTAATCAAGCTTTAGATGAGATTCCTTCTGCTGCAGGTTCTTAACCTCTCTTTCTTAGGAGTATTTACTTCGGAAAATTTGTAATGATGAATCCTTTTTCTTCAAATGCAAATCTTCTACAATCTAGGAATGTCTTTTTTGTTTGTATGTTTTGTGAGAAGGATCTTGCTTCATAGCGCAGGATGGCCTTGAACTCATGTAGCCCAGGTTGACCTCATACTCATGGCAATCCTCCTGCCGCAGGTTCCTGAGTGCTGGGAATGCAGGCACACACCACTGTATTCTGCTGTAGGAATGTCATTCTTAAGGCCTGGGAGGTATATTTTCAAAATGTAATCAAGAAAGACAGGGTCCCTGCCACTCAGTCTCTGTGGGAGGGCAGAAGCCTAGTCTGATGAATGAAAGCAAATAAATATGAACTAAACACATTGATCAACCCTGCCTAACATCCTCCAGTACTCTTCTGTTAGCTTACACTAATCCTACCTTTTATCTCAGTGGAGCTGGATTCAGTCCTTCTCCCCAATTGCTTTAGTCTCTCTTCCTTATTACAATAGTTTATATTTTATCTTTCATTTTTTTTTACTTTATGAGTCAGATATTTTATTAAAGCTTTATTCTTTCTCTTAACTTTCCTACCATCTCCCACTAAAACCAAACAGAATATCAAAACAACCCTATGTACTTAAAAAAAATTTTGTTTTGGAGATGAGGGCCTTTGTGTTGCTCATGCTGGTCTCAAACTCATGAACATAAGAGATCTTCCTGCCTCAGCATACAATAGTTTATCTGAATAAAGTTTTCCAGTGTAATACCACCTACTCAAAATCAATCAATTAAGCTAATATACAAAATTTAAAATTTTTAATTTATTGCACAGTTCAGTTTGTGGCTTAAAACTCAAAATCTTTAAAGATAGCAACATTTCGCCTTAGTTAACTGGTTCCTGAAATTCTGAGATTTTGCATATTAGAATTAGATTTAAAACGAACTATTTCTTTAAAAGCCTGTTTTCTTTTTAAAGTAATGTTTCTTGTTCTGCTTTTCACTAGAGATGGTTGATGAATTTCTTCCTCCAGTTTGAACATTTGTTTTTTCCTCCATGACATACAGGTCGTGTGGGGGTTTGGAAGTGGAGTCTGTAGTAGGTCAGTGCAGAGCAAGAGAGCCATCCCTCATTGAAAGGTCATGCATTCAATACCCCGGAAGTTAAGAAGCTAAAGTTTTCATTTCTAGATCTTATGTTTTATAGATTGAGGAACTATAAATTCCTCTTTTAATCATAAAAAAAGAACTAATGTGAAATCAGTTTAAAGAGTTAAGACTTTGAATTCGTGTAATAAGAACAGAGAGTATATTGGTTTCTTCTGCTGCTGCAAACAATTACCACAAATGTGGTTCCACGGGTCAAAAGTCCTGCACCCAGCACTGATCCATTGGGTCTTCCACTGAGGGCCTCACTGCTAAAATCAAGATATCAGCTGGACAGGGCTCTCATTCTTTTTGTTTGTTTTTTGAGACAGGGTCTTGCTATGTAGTTCAGACTGGCAGTGAACTCACTAAGTAGCCTAGACTGGTCTTGAACCTGTGACTCTCCTGCCTTGGCCTCCCAAGCGCTGAGATTACACGTGTGTGCATGCCTAGCGGGGCTCTCATTCTGTAGGCTTTAGTGTGACATTCCACTTTCAAGCTCCTCCAGGTTGTTGGCAGAATTTGGTTTCTAGAGTTTAAGGGACCAAGGTTCCCATTTTCCATGACATAGCCTCTTCATCTTCAAGACAGCAGCAGCAAATTTAATCTTTCTCATTCTTACACCTGCTGGAGGAATATCTCTGCTTTAAGTGCCCATGGGATTACACTGGGCGTGCCTGGATAATCTAGTATAATATTCCTGTTTTAGATATCTGATCAGTAATCTTGATTACTTCTGTAACGCTCATTCTGCCATGTGAAATAACACAACCACAGAAGTAACATGGGGTGGAGACTGGTTGGTGGCAAAGGTTATAGAGCCAAAATTCTGCCGGTCACAGATGGGCTCGGACTATATTATATTTGGGAGATAAAGGTGAAAAATATTTGCTTCAAAAAAGAGTTTGATATCAATGTGAGACTTAGTCTCTTATCTAGTTTCTTCATTACAGCTTCTGATCATTTGGTCATTGCTTTGAGTTTTTTTTCTATAGACATGTAGTTCCGGGAATAGTACTTTAATTTATTGCTCTGCAACAATCTTACTTGAGGTTGCTGGGTGTGTGGAAAGCTGTCACTCAAGAAAAAGTTTGAATTTGGAAACAGAAATTGGGTTTATGAGGCAAAGACATGAAATTAGGCATGAATTTTGGAGTATGGAATGGGAGTGCTGGCATGAATAGGAGCCGAAAGAAATGAGTGAAATGGAAGGTTGCTTGGGTTTGGGCCACATATGATATGTAAAGAGGAGAGTTATTATTTAAATCTAGAGGTCTCCCCATAGCCTTGTGTGCTTGTAGAGGGAGCTTTTGGGTGGTGGTTGAATCATGGGGACATGATACTCACCAATGAATTAGTCCACTAGTTTACAGCTAAATTCAATGTTGGGAGGTGAAGTCTGGTTGAAGGAGGTGGGTCACTGGGGGTGTCTGTCACCTGAAAGTGTCTATCTGCCCCTTCTCCCATTGCTCTCTGCTTCTTGAGTGCCATGCCATGAGCTGTTTCCCCTCTGCCATGTCCCACTGCCTTGCTGCTTTGCCTTAGGGACTACTGACTGCAGACTAAAACCTCTACAAATTGTGAACGAATTTTTCCTTTCTTATTGTAGTTATCTTCTATTTTGTGGCATCAACAAAGAAAGCAGCTGAGACAAAGAGCAACCTGAAGACTATCATATTAAAGAAGATAAAATGGCAAAGAAGACTCAGGAAGTCCTAGATAGGAAGGGGATAAGTAAAGGAACATGGAATTGGGGCTATACAAAGCCACTGACTAGCTAATCTGTTTGGGGAAAAAATATTGAGATGTATACATTTTAAAGAGAATCAATTTTCATAAAAGACATAATCTTACTCTGTAGAATCAACCGCATAATTTCCTCCTGATACTGAAATTCTTATTCAGGTATTTGTCAAGTACAATGTGTACATACACATTGTTTATTTTGGAAGGGGCTGTTTTTATTAGGAGAAAAAAACCTAGTGTAAAATCTGAGTGGGTGGATAGAAAAATACGCTGAAGCAAAGGGCCTTCTGGAGTGTTCTCTATTTTATCTCAAAAACCCAGGACCCCTGCCAAAAAAAAAAAAAAAAATCATAATGGCTGTATAAAGCACACATTTTATTTTGCTATTCTATTTTGCTATTCCTTCTTGCAGATATTGACTTGGAGTTTTAGTGAGAATAAACTTGCATTCATGATCCAAATTTTAAAATCTCTAGGGCACTGAATAAGAAACACATAAGTAGATTTTGATTTTCATAGCTTTGGATCCACTAAAGCAATTGTGCCCTCTAGCCTATGAAGTTTGTACTGCAAAGGCTACTTTAACAGGTTTTTCTTCAGCTGTATCCTTCTCCATTTTGGTTCTTAAATTCAAAAGTTATTAACAATGTGGCACAGATTCACAAAGACTTTTTCAGGTGCAAGTAAAGCAATCTCATTTTGGCACATAAACGTGGCTATTGTGAGGTTCATTTGCCTTCTTAGTTCTGCCATAAAAAATTAATTATGCAACACATTTGTCCTCATATTTTAAAATTTAACATATTATAGAAAACAACAGACCCTAAAATATTGCTATGTAGGAAGTTATCCATCATTTCCTAATACAGGCACATGACTAAACTAATAATGATAAATTAATGTAGTTGCCTGCCTGGCCTTCATTAACCATCTGCCATTTAGGATACTGATTTTTTAATAAACTGTATTTTATGCAGTTAAAACCATTTTGGCATTTAAAAATGTTTTGATTTGATCTATTTTGACTTCTTTTTTGAAGAAATCAAGGCCAGAACTTTGAAAACACATTCTATTTGTTTATTGGTTCCTTTTATTCCAGTATGTCTTGTCTGCATGCTAGAGTACACCTCACCTTGAAAAGAGCTCATTAGTGGTTTTCAAGAACAGGCATTTCAATTCCTTTAACCAGATTTCATTTTTCCCCTTTGAGTTTGAAATAGTGCATGTATTTGAACATACTAACAATATTGTGGTCGAGTCTCCTCCATAGAGATGGAATTCAGATTCATTGTCAGCTTGTTTAAAATACTTTTCTAGTTGGATTGTATCACTAACTACTAATGGCTCTCATCAATTGCAATACTTGGCTAAGAGAGAAAACTGTATTGAGAAGAGATGTTAGTCAATCTGAGTTTATTTCATGGACAAAGACAAATGACTGGTTTATTTTAGCTACAGAGACCAAGGAAGGAAGAGAAGCAACCCTAAAATGTTTCCAGCACTCAGGTAACTGAGGCAGGAGGATAGGAAAAGAAAGAAAAGAAAGAGAGAAAGAAAGAAAGAAAGAAAAGAAAGAAAGAAAAAGAGAAAGAAAGAAGAAAAGAAAGAAAGAAAGAAAGAAAGAAAGAAAGAAAGAAAGAAAGAAAGAAAGAAAGAAAGAAAGGAGGAGGAAGAGGAAAAAAATTGCTTATTTATTTAATTATTCTTTTGCCTTGTATCCACTCACAACCACAAGGCTGCCACAAACTATCTTCCTGGCCTGATGATTCTCTGTCTAGAGCTCTCTTTCTCTCACTTTTGATCCCATTACCTCAAATCTTGATTGTCTTTCTTTGCTATGCCTCTTTACTCTAAAACCAGATTGGCTTTTGTTTCTGGTTACTTTCTGCAGTTCTGTGTATTGGAACCTATGGGCAGGTGAGATTATTTCTACGTTGGCTAGGCCACCCCTGACCAGGTCCAGCTTTGTTTTTCTGGGGGAAATACTGGGGAGGTTTGGAAAGAACTGGCCAAAAGGAATGGTGTATATATGATGGTGACACTCTACTTCATCAGCTCACTAGGCGTCCTGCTCTGTGACTGAGAACTGAAATGAGTTTTATTTTCCTCTTAGAATCCCATGTGTGGTTCCTTCACAGCACACAAAGCAGAGAGGACCACCACTGGTCCTAACTACAGCTCCCTGTGGGTTACCTCTGAGCCTCTTTTCTCACTTAAATACTGTGTAACTTTGAAGGATTTGATATCTAAAGGATTAGGTATCTAAAACCCCTAGCACACTACGGATCTGACCTACATTAGGTATACGGTCATAATTTTTTTTTTTTACTTTAACAAGGTATATCCTAAGATCTGACCTAGCCACTTATCAAATAAATGACACCATAAACCCATTGTAAATTGTGTATTACTTATAATAAGTGAAGGTCTCATCATACTAGCTGTGATTCAGCATCAATTTATAGAACAAATTCTGCCTGGCACTTTTAATTGAAGTATTTCTTTTAAGCAGTTCACAAAATTTTGGCCGATATGATTCATTTCAGATTTTAAAAATATTATTTTAATAAAGTGCCTCTATGAATAAGTGCTTATTCAGTACATATAATTTAGTGAACTAATTCTTTCACCCTCAATTGGAAAAAACATCACGAAAACAATTTGTTTCTTCTGTATACAATGAATTTTTTCACATGTCTTCCTGCTAACATCTTAAAAAATAAAAAGAATGACAGCCTGAAACATGCCTCTCATATCCATCTGTGATGTTGTGTGGTTAATAGTCCAGTGTTGCATTTACAAGGGGCCAGCTGTCCAAGATGACACCACAGGGAATCCACTGTAATTTTAAGACATGTTGCAGAGTCACATACGTCCATAAATCTAAATTCACCAGAATGCTTAAGGGAACGAATCATCATCAGATTTGAAAGTAAATCCTTTACGGCGTTCATTTTGAACCTCACCTTTTACTTGACTCAAATTATGTTTATCAGATAATGGATGAGGGGCCTCATAATGAGTGAACAAGTTTCCAAGAGCAACCTCTTGGAAATCTAACTTCTTAAAACTCTTCTGAGAGTTCATTCTGAATTGGCAGAATAATTTTTTCTGTTCCTTTTAAGAAAAATCCCCTTGGGGCCAGGAATAGAGCTCAGCATAGTGCCTGCCTGGCAAGTGTGAGGCACTGAGTTCGATTCCTGTACCAAAAAAAAAAAAAAAAAAGAAAGAAAGCAAGAAAAGTCTGCTTGAACTAACTAATATCTGTGAAATCTTATAGTTAACATGTAGTGATGACAACAGTAAAAAGCATAAATTCGTTTAATAAGTGCAGATTAAGAAATTTAAATCCATATAGATTGCCAATCATGGAAAGATGGTTTCCTCATTCCATCTGTATGCAGCAAGGATTGGCAGGCTTGCCTCCGACGATATCTCTACATGCTGATAAAAACCGTTTTTAGAATCATATATGAAACAAATCTGGGGGTTATTAAAAGAGAGAGAGAAAAGGAATTAAAGTCAAACATTTTCTCATCAATTCCTGAAAAGTCAATGTAGTTACTCTTCAGGAATTTAACAACTTTGGGTTATAGCTACCTAAGTGATGAGCCTCCCTGCTTAAATATTTCTAAGAAAAAGCTTAGATCTTTTTTGTCATTGTTGTCTTTTTGAGACAGGGTCTCACTATGCAGTTCAGGCTGGTCTTAAGCTCACTTTGCAACCCAGGCTGATCTCGAACTTGCAGTGATCCTCTTGCCTTAGGGAGAGTGCTGGGATTACAGGCATGCACCACCATGTCTGACTTGAAAAACTTAAGTCTTTAAGTGCACATTTTATTTATTTTATTTTATTTTATTTATTTTTGTTTTTTTGAGACAGGGTCTTGCTATGTAGCCCAGGCTGGCCTTGAACTTACTATGTAGCTCAGGTTGACCTTGAACTCAGTGATCTTCTGCCTCAGCCTCCTGAGTGCTGGGATTTCAGGAGCGTGCCCCCACCCCTAGCAAGTATATATTTTAAAAGTTAAGTGTAGAGTAATGTTTAGGTGGAATTTAAGCATTCCTGTAGCTTTGCCCACCCTTGTTCCAAACCTTAGAAGAGTTTCTTAATATAGAAGAGCTTTCAAATTCTCAGATTTTCTCTAAATTCAGCAGAGTTTTATGTGTGTTTGCATGTGTGTATGTGTATGTAACATTTCATACTTTGCATAAGTATATCCAATGCTAAAGTATAACCTACATACCAGTAAGGCATATAACCACCTATACTGGACACAATGAAGTATAAATTTAATTATTTAAAGAGGTATTTTTCTGAAGTTAGTTGAGGTTTCTTAAAATTTAATTATGTATCTGTGGAATTAAATATGCAAATATATAATTATACATAATTCCTTCATATATAAAGTCTGTTTATTCTAGAAAGTGAGAATAAAATTTCTTGTAGTTAAAAGAAATAAAAGTTCAGGGAACTTGAGCATGTTCCTTCAGCCTTCCTGAGCTTCCTTGGTCTCATCTGTAAAATGGGCTGAAAAATACTCTCATGTGGGAGTGCTATGGCAAACAGAAACACCAAAATGACACCCAGGATTTGGAGGCAGATTTATTTATATCATCAGGCACTGAACAGCATCCCTCCCAGAATTACCAGGCCCTGATCTCTGGTGGTCTAGGGCTTATATGAGATAAACAAGCAGGAAGCACAGAGGCAGAATGCCTTGTCAATTGGGGATTGGTTTATACAATGTGCATCACAGTGACCCGCTGTTTCTAAGAGAAAGAAGCAACCAGAACTGGAACAGGAACTATTACCAGGGCACCTAAGCACAGTGAACTATATAGGCTGGTAGGGTGTGGTGGGCAGTTGCTGTTACAGGAGAAGTAGAAACAACATAAAGAAGTAAAGGTGGTTAGTGTATTATTCCTTCAGCTGTGATAGGTTTCTCCAAACCTGAACTTCATAAATCCCTGTTTAAAGTAAGTAACCAGCACCCTCCTTTCACTACTGTTTCAATTCAGGCACTTCTCTCACCCTTAAGCCTGCCATTTCCCTTCCCTGTGTCCTGTCATTATTGAATTTCCAGTTCTCACAGGGATCCCTAAAGGAAGTTAAACAAAGCCTCATGTGTGGATAATAGACACTTGGTTCTAGCCTAGAGGATCCCCTTCACTCTACCTTACAGATGTGCCCAAGTGTTCTTGTATTCATTTATCATTAGCTACTTCACTCGTCCATCCTTTGGATCTCTATTAACCCTCACCTCCCATTCTGCCAGCAAATTATCTTGTCTCCAGTTACACCTGAACAATGGAAACCCCAAAGCAAGTGCTCAACTTTCCACCTCCTGCTAGGTTCTCATGTTAGTTCTGTTCTTCATTTAATTAATCTGATCCCACCTCTGATCGTTTTCCTTTCATTGACTTCTCACTTTACAAATGTGGCCTTAACTCTCCAATTAAAAAAGAGCTTCTACCCACCCTTTCTCCTCCAGCCACCTTTAAACTTCAGTCTTTTTTCTCTTTTACTCTCAGTAATCTTGAGTCCTGAACTCATTTTCATTTCTATTCAGTGTGGGTTCCACTCCTGCCAGGATGCTGATTTTGCTAAAATTATCAGTGAGTGCACTGATTAATTCAAGGAATGTTGCTAGGCACTAGGAATATAGTACTGGGAAGAGGTATAGACCATAGCATAGTTCTAAGAAAATTTCAGCTGGGCCGAAAGGACATCACTCATTAGGGAAATCCTGCTGCCATATACTGAATGAGCCTACACAAATTCATCCGTTGAAATTCTAACTCGCAAGGGGATAGGAACTAGAGGTGAAGCCTTTAGTTGGTGATTAGGGTGAGGGTAGAGTTCTAATGAATGGATTTAATGCCCTTTTAAAAGAGACACTGGAGAGTTTCTTTTGCTACATGGGGACACAGTGAAAAGAAGATCATCTATGAAGTAGGAAGTGGGCCTCATTACAAGCCAAATTTACTGGTGCGTTGATCTTAGACTTCCTAGCTAGTTGTTGACATGTTACACATTCTGTGATGTTTCGTTCTAGCACCCAAGACCAAGACTTAAAGTTGTTACAAACACATGGGAGTTACGTAGTAAAACTCCTAAAAGCGAAGTCGCTTTGGATCTGGATACTGGGTGGAGGCTTGGAGCATTTTGAGATGCATGCTAGAAAAAGTCTAAATTTCCAGGACAGACCTTTAAAGGCAATTCTGGTGAAGGCTAAGGAAAAAACAAAGTGTTCTGTGACTGAGAAAGCTTCAGTTTTCTTAGAGAAAACCTAAGTAGTTGTAAACACAATATTGGTAGAAATATGGGTGGTAAGGTCCTTTCTGATGAGATGAAAAGGGTGGAGGTTATTGGACAATGGAGGAAAGACTCTCATATAAAGCGGCAAACGACTTAGCTTATCTGTGTGCACATCCTAATGATCTACGTCATTGTGCTTTGTAGAAGGTACAACTGTTCATAAGGGGCCCAACATTTAGTCGTAGATGTGTTCTGGGAGAGAGATTCTGGGGCAACTGTGGTGGAGAACTGAGCTTCCTACTCATGCAGCTTACTCGTACCCTTTGGTCTTACTTCTGGCTATATGTATTAAGCAGCACTGACAATCTTTGTCCCTTGTGATGATGCCACACTGTATTAATTTTCTTCACAATTCGCTGGAGTTAGATATGCTTATCTGCCCCTGTGTTCTTGTTGATCATTATGAAAACTGTGGCTTCCTGGCTATTAGTAGTTAAGCACTACTGCTTGGCTCTGTATTATTTCACTTCCCCATTATGAGTGCAGCTCTGTAACACCCTCCATTACCATCATCCCTGGCCTGCAGAGGTGGCTATCACTGAACTTTTGGGTATTGCTGGTGTCTGTCTCACCAGCTTATTTCTGATGGCCATGGTGAATCTTGTTGTAGGACTTCTGGTTTCATATAATACATCTTGTATCAGTCAACTTTTCTGCTGCTAGGATAACATAACTGACACCTACAACCTAAAGGAGGAGAGGTTTAATTTGGTTTATAGTTTCAGAAAATTCAATCCATGGTCAGTTGGTTCCAAGGCAAAGGAAAGCTGCTCACCTTATGGTGGTCATGAAGCAGAGCAGGGGAACATTGCCAGAGAGAAAGGGGACCAGAAACCAGATATAGTCCCTAAGGTGGCACCCTCATGACCTACTCAGACACACCCAGAAGTGCATTTTATCAATGTAAGTTTTGTTCAAGCCAATCAAGTTGATAATAAGGTTCAATCATTGCATTGCCACGGCAGCATCCCATTTCCTACAACCTCTTTATTCCTTCCTCTAACACGTGCAAGACAGCTCAGACATTTCTGCTTTGTTAGCATATGACACTATTTTTTCTAGACTTCGAAGAGCCTTCCTAGCTAAAAGTTTGCCCCATCTCCTTGGGTACCTGCTAGAGTAGTAAATCCCATGATCTGAGAAAGTGTTACAAATTATTGAATTTTTGCTTATTCAAATAGTTTTATGATCTGACACCCTTTACCAAGTACTCTAAAAATCTAGTTTCAGGGCTATTCACTCAACTAGTATATATATATATATATATATATATATATATATATATATATATATACATTGGCTAATTTTTTCAGTGCCTTTGATAGAAATCTCTTTACTTTCTCAGATACAGCATATCCGCAGGTCTTGGGATTTAACCCTAGTTATTGGCCCCACAGCCAGAAATGAAGGAAGGGTCATCTCTTGCAGAGACTAGCTACTTCTTTATGTGAAAAAGACCTCTGAAGAGTTTTACCTCTTGAGCTGCTAACTTTTTCTCTGGAGATGTGATCCCCATCCCTAAACTCTGAGATTTCAGGGGGTTCTACAGAGTTAAAACTTACAGAAGCATTTGCTTAGATGTATTCATTTCATGTTTCAGAGTACCAGATTTTGCCAGCCTCAGCTCTTACTTGAGCAAACAGGTTTGTTTTTAGTATTTAAATGTCTCTGGACTTCAGCAACCTCAATTGTCAGATTTTTAAATTTTTTTTTTGCACTCACCTGTAACTGTTGTCCCTCTATGGGAAATAAGGTTTTCATTGTAAACTACCTCTTATTTGAAGAAGGAGAAGAAGGAGAAGGAGAAGGAGAAGGAGAAGGAGAAGAAGAAGAAGAAGAAGAAGAAGAAGAAGAAGAAGAAGAAGAAGAAGAAGAAGAAGAGGAGGAGGAGGAGGAGGAGGAGGAGGAGGAGGAGGAGGAGGAAGAAGAGAAGAATAAGAATAAGAATAAGAGTAAGAATAGGAAGAGGAAGAAGAAGAGGAAGAAGAAGAAGGGAAATAAAATAAGAGTTTTCAATAAGGCTAATAGGACAATAATGATAATACATTGTGTATTGTTATCTTCATAGTAGTTATTCAGAGTACAAGATATAGGCATGAAATATTGTCCAAAAAATTTTAACACAAACCTTTCTTTTCAATGAACTAAGAGAAACTAGCTGTATAGCTATCTTAACTATCTTGTGTATTCCTTTTCTCTTACTTCCTTTCCCCTTTACCCCACCAGTTTCTCTTTTCTTTTAAACAGTTTATTCCCAGTTCACAATATCTATTGTACATTTGGATCTTATTTGCTCATTCAACATCTCACACTAGTGAGACAATACAATGTTTACACATATGGGTCTGATTTATTTCACTTGTTAGCATGGTCTCAAGCTGCATCCATTTACCTGTGAAAATATATAGTACATCCTTCTTTAGGGCTGAGTAGCACTCCATTATATATAAAAAAATCACATCTTTTTTATCCATTCCTTGGTTGATGAACATTTGGGTTGTTTCTGAGATTTAGCTATTACAAATTGTGCTGCTACAAACATGGATGCACATATGTTGCTGTGGTATGATGTTTTCAGTTCTTCTGGGAAAATATCCAGAAGGGGAATAGATGGATTGGATGAGACCTCCAGTCCTAGTTTTTTGAGGGCTCTCCACACTGATTTCCACAGTGGTTGTACCAGTCTACACTCCCATCAACAGTGGAGAAGGATTCTTTTTCTCCCACACCCCTGCCAGCATTTATTATTGGTTGATTTCTTGATGATAGCCATTCCTTCTAGGGTGAGATGGGATCTCAATGTTTTTTTAATTTGCATTTCTCAAATGACCAGTGATGTTGAACATTTATCTCTTCATTATTTATTTATTATCATTCATTATTTGTTCATTATTTATTTGTTATTATAATTCATTATTATTTCATATATTTACTTGCCATTAGTATTTCTTCATCTGTGAAGTGTGTATTCCTCTCAGATGACCATTTTTGGATTGGGTCTTTGAATTTGAGGGACCTGATTTTTTTCAATTCTTTATGTGTTCTAGGTATAAGTCCCTTTATCTGAGGGACAACTGGCTATAATTTTTTCCCACTCTGTGGATTGTCTTTCACTCTGTCGGTGATTTCTTTTGTTGTGTAAAAGTTTTGTAATAAGATGAGATTCCATTTGTTGATTCTTTGTAGTATTTCCCATGTGATCTGGGCTTTGTTCATGAAGTCTCTGCCTACACCTATGTCTTCAAGATTTCTACCTATTTTCTATTCCAGTAGATTTAGTGGTTCTGTTTTAAAATTTAGATCTTTGATCCATTTTGATTCTAGTTTAGGGAACAATGATAGACATGGGTCTAGCATTAGTCTTCGACATATGTAAAGTCAGTTTTTTGAGCCACATTTATTTATTTATTTTTGGAACTGGGACTTGAACTCAGGACCTTATGCTTGCCAGCCAGATGCTTATGCCACTAAGCTATATCTCTGCCCTTTGAGTACCATTTATTAAAGAGACTACCTTTCTTCCAGTGAATATGTTTGACTCCTTTGTCAAAGATAAGGATAAAGTGTGTTGTGTCTGCATACTCTATTCTGTTTCACTGATCTTCAGGTCCTTTTCTTTTTTTGCCAATACCATGCTGATTTTATCACTGTAGCTTTATAGTATAATTTTATACCAGGGATCATGATGCTCCTTGCCTTGGTTTTGTTGCCCAGAATTGCTTTTGTTACTCTAGGTCTTCTGGTTCCAAATAAATTTTGGGAACGTTTTCTCTAGTTCTGTGAGGTATGGTAATGCTATTTTGATCAGGATTGATTAAATCTGTATGACAGTTTGAGAGTAGGGCCATTTTCACTGTTGGTTCTTCCCACCCATGAGCAAGGAATATCTTTCTATTTTCTGCTATCCTCTTTGATCTCCTTTTTCATAATACTGTGATTTTCAGTGTATAGATCTTTTACTTCTTCTGTTATATTGACTCCAGGATCCTGCTATGTAATTCAGACTGGCCTTAAACTCATTGCAATCCTCCTGCCTCAGCTTTCCAGGTGCTAGGATTAAAGACATGCACCACCACACCTGTTGTTTGATTTCAGTGCAATGCATGGTGAGAGATACGGGCCAACACTTAATCTTTGACATGAGGAAAGTCCGTTTTCCTAGTACCATTTATTGAAGCAGCTATCATTCTTCTAGTGAGTGTGTTTGGCCTTTTTGTCAAAGATAAGGTGGCTAATTGTGCTGGGGTTATTTCTGCACCTTCAATTCTATTTCACTGACCTTCTGTTGTTTGTTTTTTGCCAGTACCATGCTGCTTTTATCATGGCAGTTTTGTAATATATTTTCAAGTCAGGGATTGTGATGTTCCCTACCTTGCCTTGGTTGCACAGAATAACTTTTGCTATTCTAGGTCTCTTCTGGTTCCAAATGAATTTTAGGATTCTTTTCTATAGTTCTGTGAGATATGTTCTTGGTATTTTGATCAGGATTGCATTAAATCTGTAAGAGTTTTAGGAGTATGGCCATTTTCACCATGTTGGTTCAGTCTATCCAAGAACAGGGTAGAAGTCTTTCCAGTTTTCTGATCTCCTCTTCAATCACTTTTCTCAGAGAATTATAGTTTTTAATGTATAGTTCTTTCACTTTCTTTGTTAGATTGATTTCTAAATACTTCATTCTTCTGGGTGCTACTCTGAAATATGTGGTTTCCCTAATTCTCTCTCAGTAAGTTTGTTATTTGTGTACAGGAATGCTATTGATTTTTGAGTGCTGATTTTTGTATCCTGCTACACTGCTGAATTTGGTTATTAATTCTAGGAGTCTTTTGGTGGAGTTTTTGGGGTATACTATATAGACTATTATATCATCTGCGAAGAATGATAATTTTACTTCTTCCTTTCCTATCATTACTCCTTTTGTTTCTTTCTCTTATCTAATTGCTTTGGTTAAAGTTTCCAGAACTATATTGAATAAGAGTGGTGATTGTGGACATTCTTGTCTTTTTCCTGATTTTAGAGTGAAAGCTTTCAGTTTTTGACCATTTAGTATGATGTTGGCTGTTGGTTTGTCATAGATGGCTTTTATCAGATTGCAGTAAACAGCATATCTTCCAATTTTCTGTAGTGATTAATTTTATAATAAATGGGTGTTGGATTTGTCAACTGCTTTTTCTGCATCTGTTGAGATGACCAAGTGATTTTTGTCTTTGGTTCTGTTAATATGGTGTATTACATTTATTGATTTATGTATGTTGAACCATCCCTGCATCCCTGGGGTGAATCCTACTTGATTTTGGTGTATAATCTTCTTGTTGTAAAAAAAAATCTTGATGATTTGCTGCATTCTATTTGCTAGTATTGTATTGAGGATTTTTGCATCTATGTTCATTAAGGAGATTGTTCTGTAGCTTTCTGTTTTGGTTGGGTTCTTTTCCGGTTTTGGAATCATGGTAATACTTGCTTCCAGGAATGATTTTGGAAGTATTGCTTCCCTTTCAATTTCCTTAAAGTGTTTCAGCATTAGTGGCAGTAGTTCTTCTCTAAATTTCTTGTAGAATTAAACAGGGAATCTGTCAGGGCTTGGGCTTTTCTTTGTTGGCAGGTTTTTAATTAAATTTTCAATTTCATTGACTGATACTGGATTACTTAGAATTTTTGTATTTTCTTGATTTAGTTTTTGTAATTTGTGTCTAGGAATCTGTCCATTTCTTCTATATTTTTCACCGTATTAGAATATATGTTCTCACTGTAGGTATTGATAATCTTCTGAGTTTCTGTATGATCCATTGTGATTTCCCCCTTTTCATTCCTAATTGCTTGAATTTGTGTTTTTTATTTCCTCTTTTTGATGAGGTTGGCTAATGATTTATCAATTTTATTTATTCTTTCAAAAAACCAACTTTTTGATTCTTTGTATTGTTTTCATAGTCTCAATTGCATTATTTTCTGCTCTTTTTAATTTCCTTCCTTTTATGAGCTTTGGGTTTGATTTGTTCTTCTTTTTGTAGAAAATTGAGGTTCAACATTAGGTTGTTTATTTGAGCTTGCCCTGTTTTCCTGATGTGAGACTTCATCACTATAAATTTCCTTTGTAGGGCTGCTTTCACAGCATCCCATAAATTTGGGTATGTTGTATCAGTATTATTGTTTACTTGTATATACACTTTAACTTTGTCTTTAATTTCCTCTGTGACCCATTGGTTGTTCAGAAGGGTACTGTTTAATTTTCATGTGTTTATATAGTTTTTGTGGTTTCTTTTATCATTGATTTCCAGTTTCACTGTGCTATGATCAGATAATATGCATGGGTGATTTCAGTTCTTCTACATTTACTTAAACATATTTTCTGGAATAATATGTTGTCTGTTTTGAAGAACATCCCATGTGCAGCTAAGAAGAATGTGTATTTTGATATTTTGGAGAGGGACGTTCTGTAGACATCTACCAGGCCTATTTGATCACAGGCTTGGTTTAATCATGATATTGCTTTGTTGATTTTTTTTTTTTTACCTGGTTGACCTATCTATTTGTGAGAGTGGAGTATTAAGGCCCCCCACTATAACTGTGGTAGTGCTTATTTGGTTTTTCATGTCTTTTAATACTGGTTTTATGTAGTTTGGTGAACCAGTGTTTTGTGCATACAGATTTAGGATTGTTACTTCTTCTTCTTGGAGTTTTCCCTTAACAAGTATATAGTAACCTTCTTTGTCTCTTTTGATCAATTTTGGCTTAAACTCTACATTGTCTGTAACTAGGATAGCTACTCCTGATTTTTTCTGGGTTCCTGTGGCATAATTGTTTTACATCCTTTGACTTCTAGTCTATGAATTTCTTTTTGACTTAAATGTGTTTCTTGAATGCAGAATATTTTTGGATCTTGTTTTGTGATCCATTCTGACAGTTTGTGTCTTTTGATTAGTGAGTTGATGGTTATAACTGATATATATTGGTTTATATTTTTAATATTATTTTCCTATTGTTGGTTCCCTATCTTTTTCCTCTTTTTAATCACTTGCCCTGCCTTGTTACTTCTTTCTATTGGTGTTCATGTGTTTGTGGTCTTCATTATCTCTTCCTAATATATCCTTCAGAGCTTCTGTAGAGCTTGTTTGGTGGTCATAAATTTCTTTATTTGTTTTTTGTCATGGAGGTGTCTTATTTCTCTGTTGATCTTGAAATACAATTTTGTGGTACACATCAATATGAATTGAAGTTTGTTTTCTTTTAGTGATTGAAACACCTGACTCCAAGCTCTTCTTGATTTGAGGGCTCATGTTGAGAAGTCTTCTATGATTCTGATGGATTTTCCTTTATGCATGATTTTTTTTTCTCTAGCTGCTTTTACTATATTTTTCTTGTGTGAATTTCTAGAATCTTGATTATTATATGCCTTGGTGAAGATTTATTTTGGTCATGGCTATTTGGAGTTCTATATGCTTCATGTATTTGTGTATCATATTCTTTATCCATGTTTGGGAAGCTTTCTGCAATTATTTCTCTGAAAAGGTTTTTAATGTTTTTTGACTGTCTCCCATAGTTTCAGATTCCAGTCAATCTTATGTTGTTCTTTGCTTCATCTTGTAGCAGTTGAATTGATTTTTCGTGGTCTTTTTCTATTTTTAAGCTATCTTTCTTTTCATACAATAGCTATAATAATGTCTCCTAGATCAAATATTCTATTCTTGCCTTCATTCAGTCTGTTTCATATACTTTCCTTCCTTCTTTCTTTTTTTTTTTTTTTTTTTTTTTTTTTTTTTTTTTTTTTTTTTTTTTTTTTTTTTTTTTTTTTTTTAAGACAGGATCTTGCCAGGCAGTTGAGCCTGGTCTTGAACTTGCAATGATCCTCCTGCTTCAGCCTCCTAAGTGATGGGATTACAGGAGTGCACCACCATGCCCGGCTGTTTCATATACTTTCAATGGAGTTTTTATCTCCTGGATTTCTGTTTGGGTCTGTTTCATGGGTTCCATTTCTTTTCTATGTTGGGCATTCATGATTTCCATAATCTTCCCGAGCTCCTCTATTTGCTTCTCTGTGTCTGCTTTACCGTCTTTCCTTTTGATCATCATACCTTTTTGCACCTTAGAAATTATCTTTTTCTATGGTCTCTTCCTTTCGCTTTTTCACTTCTGTTGCTATCATGTCAGAAATTTCAGTGTTTGGCTTCCGATTTTCTCTGCCTCTTTGTGCTCTGCACTTGTCCTGGGTGGGCTGGGCATTTGGGGTTGCATTTTACTTTTTCATCTTATTATTTCTATTTTTATTTTACCTTGTTTTCTGTGTTGATGCTAGTAGATTTATTATGTTAGATAGCTTTATCCCTAGTGTCAAAGCTTTCCTAGGAAATGTCTGTTTCTCAGAATGTCTACTAGGTGCAGCTGGTTCTTGGTCTTTAAGCCTATCTCAAGAAACTACCTTCCCAATATATTAAGAATGTGAAGTTGCTATCTATTTGACTTGGGACCTTTTCCCTTGGTACTGGACTGTGGTGATGGCTATGACACATTACATCTCAGTGTTATCATCCAGGGGAGAAAACTGATTATAACAGGTTTGACATCTAGGTTGAAGTAGTACAATTAGCAACAACAATAAACTCAAGTATAGTCTGGTTACTGACAAACTGTGGTAACTATTAGCTTGATATTTTTAGTCATAGGAGCAAGTTCTTCAGTTATGTAATATAATCCAATTTATATCAGGAAGTAGTATGCAATGATTTTCCACTTAGTAGAGTGATTTTACCCTGTCATGTGGGGGGTTTAAGAGGGATAAGGGGTAGAATGAAGAGATGAATGAGGTTAAATAGAGTAGGAGTAAGATTGGGGGGAAAAGAATGATCATACAAATTTTGAATAATTGTAGGACACACGAGGGAAGGATTGGAAGGGAAAGCCTAGGAGTGTTCAAGTGAACCAGGAAGAGAAGAAACAATGCTTACTCACTAGAAAGTATCATAAAATCAAGCTAGATAATTGACAATAGAGAGGAAGAAGATGATGGAATACAACAAAAAGAAAGTGTAGAGATCTAATCATGAAAGAAAAAGACAAAAAAGAAACAAAAGAAACACAGGAAACAAAAATAACCACACCCCCCCAAAACAACTCTACAGAAAGAAAACAAAACAGAACAGAGCAAAAAAGAGAAAAGAAAAAATAAATAAATAAGAAAAAGCAAGCCCCTAATCTAGTCAAATACAAAGAGGAAAACCAATTAGATAGGGAAAAATAAAAGTAGTGAAATTTCTCTAGTGTCTACAGTTCTTTGGGAGAACCCAGAATGTGTACTCTAGCTAAGATTGCAGATGGGTTTGTGCTGGGTTTGGGTCTGATCTTGGTCTCTGGATTTGGGGGATGGGATTAGTTTTCTGTAGGTGGAGTTCTCCCTAGTCATTTTTTTGGGGGGGGTACCAGGAATCAAACTCACAAATTTGCACCTGCCAGGCAGGCACTTACACCACTGAGCTAAATCCCCAGCCCTCCCCAGCCATCAAAAAAAAAAAAGAAGAAGAAGAAGAAGAAGAAGAAGAAGAAGAAGAAGAAGAAGAAGAAGAAGAAGAAGAAGAAGAAAGGAAGAAAGAAAGAAAGTAGAAAAAAAGGTAGAAAAAGGGGAGCCCTATCTGCCTACTTCTATTCTGTGTGTGTTTGTCCTCAAGCATAGTGCTGGTTCACCTAACTTACCACCTGCTGGCTCATACTGTTACTGTTGCTTCAGGTTATTCCATGCCATTAGTACCACCTGCCCATTGTGTGCACCCTAGCGGGGAGCCCCACTGTGTCACTGGCATCCCTGTTGGTTGCAGAGGGGTCCTATTCGATGGAGCAAGAAAGGAGCCTATCTCGGGTGTCTGTGCTTCACCTGGGTCCCGGCAATTAAACTACCAATGAAACTCTCACATTTAGGCTTTAGCTGTTTGTTAAAGACTTCTGGTTCTCATTATTCCTCTGTGGTGCTTCAATACAACGTAACGATAATAGGTCAACTGCTTTTTAGGTTTTATTAGTCCTGATGACTTGAGTCATTTTACTAACTTACATTCCTCTAGTTTTTTCCTGTGTTGTCACCTTTCCAGCATCATCTCAAACCACCTTTCCAACTCATTTCCTGTCGTCCACTTTATCCCACAGGCACTTTAGTTTCACTTTATTCCAAGCATTTTTTACTGCATTCAGCCTACATGTCTTGACCTATGGTACTCCACTGCCTACAGTTTTTCACTGCTTTTCCTTCCTATGGTCCATTGTGCAAGGATCAGCTCAAGGGTCCTTTCAAGAAAGACTCATAGAGTGGATTTGCAGTCCCAGGGTCATGTAACACTGTTACAAGAATCCAACAGCTTTTTGGGTGGATGTCATCTCTTCTAATAGTCAGCAAACTGCAGACCGTATGAGTCTCTGGTTAGCTCTGGCATATCTAGGCTACGGCAAGGGTGTAATTAACCCAGATTGGGTACAAATGAAGGACAGACTGGGGTTTGGGCCTTTTAAAATGCATTCATGGACTTCTAAAGGCCAAAATATCTCTGTAGGTCTTAGGAAGCCTCAATGATGAGGAAAAGGAGGTTAGGATTGCTGAAGTGGTGAGATATGAAGTAAATGAGCTAACGGTTAAGACGTTTGGAGCCAGAATAGATCTAAATTCAAATCCGGACTCTGCTCCTCAGCTGAGTGACTGTGGGAAATTTACTCATGCTCTTCTGGCCTCAGTTTCCTTATGGGAAACGGTAAGCCTAGCTCATAGCATGGTAGCGAAAATGTGAAACAAGCACATAGAACAACTCAGGTCCTCTGGATAAAATGTAGAATGACAGAATAGTCCACATTCCTATGACAGGCAATGATCTCTCTTTGGAACAGAGGTCCTTCCACGCATACTGAAGAAGATCTCTGAGTGGGTTTCAAGCCAAATGAGCTCAGTTGGCTTCTCTTGCCTCTAAAACTTTTGCTTTTTTCTTCTTTTTTGACTCTTCTTCTCCTTTCACGTATTCAGTGCTCCATTTCTGCACCAGTTAGTGAGTGCAGTTCTCCCTGGTTTGTGCCCAGTGCTTTGGATCTCATTTATTCCTTCACCTCATCAACATTTTCCTGCTCTGCCTCTCTTTGATTAGGACCTTGCTAGGGATCCACCTAATTAATCTGGCAAAGCAGTTAAGGGCAGGCATTAGTGGCTGATAATGCAGCATTCCTGCTAGGGAACTCACTTACTTTAATAGGAGTTTTCTTAACATGATGCAAAGGACTAAATAAGGGGCTAATTTCAGGAGGTCAACATTACTGGGACAACAATCTACATAAACTCCAAGTGGAGGATCAAACAGGACAGCAAGTGCTAGACCTTGAATGAGGGTCTATACTGTTCCTTAAATCCAGCTCACATTGCTTGGGGGAACAGAACTACTCAAGGAGCACCCCCAAGCTGGACCATGCAGAGGAGAGGGCCCAGACTGGTTTATTTCTGAGCTAGTGCTTTGATTTAGGCCTCAGTTTCTCTTATCTGGACTAGTGAAAAAGCAACTGTGTTTTCTCTGCCTCCTTGAATAGGTCTTTTTCTAGTCGTTCTCCCTTATCACTGCTGGAGGACCTTTAGAAGATATGATTTTAAGGAAGTCATACTCCTACTTAAAATAGTTGGTTCCCTGTTACCTTCACAGTAAAGTCTGAGCTCCTCAGCCTGACACACAAGTCTCTCCCACATGGTCTCTACTTCCATCTCCAGGCTCATCTCTTGCCACCCCTGTCACACACCCACACTCCAGGCTGATCAAGTGACGCCCTGTTCCCTACAGCCTTCCCCTAGCACTCCCAGTTCCCAATACTGCATTGTCTTCCTCCTAATCCCACCCCCAGGCTGCCACCTCCTCATCCCTCCTCCTGTCAATTGCCTCTTGACTCCTGTTCATTTTTTAAGAATCATCTGCTATCCCATCTTGGTAACATCCTCACTGTCCTTCCCCTCCACCTTACTCTGACAAAATGAACCATGTTCTCTTTGTTCTGTTAAACATATCTTTGTTATGATAGTTCCACTGAAAAGTATGATTTATTCCACTTTAGGTGAAAATTGAATGTTTGAAGCATGCTCTGTTTCTTTGAATCCTCAGCTTCTGAGATTCTAGGTAATCAATAATTGTGTTCTGACTGAAATGAATATGGTTGTGGATGCCCAGAATTTAACTTATATTTTGTTTCTAATATTTAGTATTAGGTAAGTTATTTAATTGCCTAGTACTTTCATTTCCTATTTTGGCAAGTGGGTATAAAATACCTACATATGAGTATGAAAATGAGATGTTACGGAGATGAAGCATCCTCTCATACTGGGTACAGAATAGGCTGTCCTACTGGGTTACCTTTCCCCACCTCTGTGAATATCTGAGTTGAGTTACAGGACTTTTTTTTTTTTTTTTTTTTTGCGGCACTGGGGATGAAACTCACAACCTCGCGCCTGCCAGGGCAGGTGCTTAAGGCACTGAGCCAAACTCCCGGCCCTGGTTTTTTGAGGCAGGGTCGCACTATGTAGCTCAGGCCGGCCTTGCGCTCGCGTTGTAGCCCAAGCTGGCCTCGAACTCACAACGCTCCGCCTACCTCTGCCTCCCGAGTGCTGGGATTAAAGGCGTGCGCCACCACGCCCGGCGAGTTACAGGACTTTTAAAAATATAATCCAAGTATCAAAGGAGCAATCAAGAAACTGAAGGGGAAAGCAGTATTTGTTGAACAATTCTGTGCATCACGAATTGTACTTGATACTTTTCACACTGTTCCCAAGGCCCTTTCTTCCACCTTGGGTGTCTGATTTACTGTCTTTTCTGACTGTATATAGTGGGTGAGTAATAGTGGGTGCTCCATAAATATTTTAATTTAAATGAATTGGATACAATCTGTTTTATATTAATTCATAGTTTGAAGACCATTTCTTCCGCTGAACCTTCTCAGTAATTAAGTTGTAGATTTTCCTCCAACAACTGCTAATATGCTGACAGATTTATGTGCTGCTACTGCTGATTGCTTGAAAGAGAGTAGTATTCTGACTGAGATAAATGTGTTTGGATCCCAGTTTTTGTCAACTCCCATGAGTAAAAAGTTCAAAGAAACAAATCTCTACTGTAAATTGATGTTTTCTCTATCATCCATGAGTAGGGAGGGAGAGAGACAAAGAGCAAGAGAAAGACAGACTCCTAGATGTGTACAGATACAGAGGGAGATAACTACACCTCCTTTTGCATAGCTATTCAAAGCACACCATTCTGGAATAGCCTATTAGTTAAATGCTAGAAAAATCAAGTAATTCTAAGGGATTCAAATTGTGACTGAACATCAATCTTTGAAATGTATTGTGCACTCAAATGAACTGACAGGCAAATCCTTCACAATCCAGGAGAAGACTTTTTGGATATAAAAGGAAAAATAATACAAAGTGCTCTTGGTTGTGGAATACTTTTAAAACAAAGAAAAGTGACAATAAAACATCATTTCTATGGCTTTGTAAAAATTCAGCCCGTCAGTGCCTATGTAAGATTATTCTAGCCCTTCACCACCAGATCTGAATTATACGCTGTTCTTCATTCTTTACAGAATGTTGTCTTTTAAGAAATACATACCCGAAAGAGTACTTCTATGCTATTTTGCTAATATTTAATTTTCATATGTTTATTTCTGATTAAGCAATTATTTGTAGAATGCCAAATAGTGTTTTAGGCACTATAGACAGAGTAGAGAGCAAGACAATGTCTGCTCTCATGGAGTTTATATTCTGAAGATTAAGGCTGGGGTAGATGGCAAAAATATGAATGTTAAAGTGATGAACAAGAAAAATATCAGAGAGTGAAAAATGCTATGCATAGGGAACAGAAAAGACTCTAAAATGACAATGGGACTGATGTGTTAAAGGAACAAAAGGCAGGTCAGTGTGGTCAGGCTAAGTGTAGTGGTAGGGGATGAGGTAGAATATAGGATTGGAAAGTCCAGGTACTGACTTTGGCTTTACTATCAATGCAAGGAGAAGCTGTTGGAGGGGTTATAATCAGAACATTGAATGAGTCTAAAGAACATTTAGGAATGTGGATCCAGCTGGGTGTGGTGGAGTATACCTTTAATCCCAGAATTTGGGAGGGTGAGGCAAGAGGATCGTCGTGAGTTCAAGGCCTGCCTAGGCTACCTAGAGAGTTGCAGTCCAGCCTAAACCACATAGTAAGATCCTGTCCCAAAAAGTCAAAAATTTCCAAAGAGTCATGAATGAAAGCGAGATTTCTACTTAAAAGGTATGGTTCTGGATAAAGAAAAATATGACAGGAGCAGAAACTAAGAAGATAATGAAGAAGGAATCAGAGGAACAATTATATGTCTGATTCTGCATATGATTCTGTTAATTAATTGCACATGAAATTTTTATTTTTTTTAATGCCAGGAATCAAACCCAGGCCTTGAGCTTGCCAGGAAGGCACTGCTCTGCTGAGCTATATTCCCAGGCCCCTCAGTTTTTGTTTTGTTTTGTTTTGTTTTTGAGATAGGGTCTTGCTATGTAGTTCAGGCTGACTTTCAACTTACTATGTGGCCCAGGCTGGCCTAAAACTCATGACAATCCTCCTACCTCAGCCTTCCTAGTGCTGGGATTGTGGGCATGCCCCACCAAGCCCAGTTTATGAAACTTTTCTAAATAAAATCTTAGGCATGGAATGAGAAACAATTCCAAAGTTGTCAAAGAAGTGGCAAAGGAATGAGAGAAATCTTCATCTTTTTTGACATTTAAGTACTAAATGTGAGACAAGCACTGTGATTTATACTTAATGTCATTTAATATTCATTACAACCTTATGAAGGAGATATACATATTCCTATTTATTTATTTATTTATTGTTGTCTTTTTTGAGACAAGGTCTCACTATGCAGTTTAGGCTGATCTTGAGCTCACTTTGTAGCCCAGGTTGGTCTAGAACTTGCAATGATCCTCCTGCCTCAGCCTCCCAAGTGCTGGGATTACAGGCATGTGCCACCATGCCCAAATTTCTGTTTTTATGAGATAAGAAAAATTGAAGTTTAAGGACCCAAGTCCACACAGCTAATGCAGGTTACAATTATAATTTGTAACCCACATGTATTTCTACCAAAACCCATAGAAATACTGGTTTAATATTAAATACTGAATTTAATAATGACCTAATCTACTTATTTTTTGTTCATTTGTTTTTCTTTGTTTTTTTAAGAGACACAGTCTTGCTATGTAGTTCAAGCTGGCCTTAAACACAATGTAGCCCAGGCTGGCCTTGAACTCGAACAATCCTACTGCCTCAGTATCTTGAGTGATGGGATTGGAGATGTGAGCCAGCACATATGGCAACCTAATCTACTTTTTAAGAATGAAATGTATAAGTGAGTCATACATATTTAGGACATTTTCTTCCTTTCCATTGTAACTTTGCTAACAATCTAAATTATATCATTGCTTATATCAGCATCAGGAACACATAACTTCAATCTGTGTATGTGACTTTGCAATGATAACAAGAAGACTAAGGAGTTACAGACAGATTATACACATTTCATGAGCTCTAACATGGGTTCATGTGTCTGGCCAAGCACTTACAGGCTAGTCTTCATGAGTTAAAAAAAGTTGAAAAACCCAAGTCTGTGCTCTGATTTTAAATCCTGTTTGTTCTTTTTCAATGCCTTGTAACCTGTAATGTCTGTTTGACAGTCTCTTTCAATACCCCAGTTCAGGCCATCATCGCCTATTGCTCAATCCAAATAATACTGTCAGGGATTGCAGGGAACCTCCAGTGCTGATTAGTGTGAGCCAAAGACCAGCAAAGCAAACTCCACCCAGCCGTGCAAGCTAAGCATCCCGCTTAGAACCTGGTAGGGGCCCGCCCAGCAACCCCAAACAGCTGGGGAGCTTTGGTGTGCCTTGTGGCATGAGCTGAAGGCCTGCACAGTCATCTAGTTGTTTATCCTTGGCACACCACTCAGAACCTGGTAGATTACTGCTCAGCAACCTCAAGCAGCCAAGGAGCTTCAGAGTACCACAGAGGGTGTGCTGAAGGCCTGTCCAGCATACTTCCCACATTTAAGGAGCCTTCAATTGTCACTAGGGACGTGGAAACCCTGCCTAATGACCCCCACTCAGCTGGGGAAATCCCCTCCAGTACAGACAGATATTCTCAACCCAGGAAGCAACTGAGACCTTGCATTTAGCTTCTCTAGGGGAATACAGGAAAATGACGAAATGAAAGAGTAAAATGCTATCCCAAACCTCCAGCCCATCCCAAACAAGCCTAGGACACATGGACATAGAAGAAAGTGTAAGCCATACACCTGAAACTTCTGAAATGATAGCAACTGAAGTAAAGAAACAAGTCCATGAAGCTGTAAAGAAATTCAGATCAGAAATAATCTCCCAGGTAAAAGAAGAAATGATAAATGTAATAAAAGAAATGCTGAATGCATCTAAAGAAGACATAGTTAAAAAAATTGAGGAGTATTGCAAAAAGATAGAAACTTTGAATGAACAATATAAGAAAGAAACAGAATGCATGAAACAGCTTCAAAGTCATGTCCAGGAAGTCAAAAATTCCATCAAAAGCTGGAAAAACCACCTCAGTGAATGTGACGATAGACTTTAAGGTCTCGAAGACAAGATTGCAGTTAGTGAACAGGAAAGGAAAGATCTTTTAAAAGTAACAAGGAATCAGGAAGTAACAATTCAACAGTTGCAAAATGATGCAAGGAAAAACAATATAATATTGATAAGTGTAAATGAAAAAGGTGACAACACAAATGATATCAAAAGACTATTTACAGAAGCAATAGCTGAAAATTCCCCAAATATGGGAAACAAAACTGACATACATACAAGTGAAGCATATAGGACTCCAATTAGCCATAACCAAAAATAAATCTACACCTAGACACATAATAATCAACATGCCAGAAATTCAACATGAGAACAAAATATTAAAAGTTGTTAGAGGAAAGACACAGATCACCTATAAAGGAAAGTCCATCAGAATCACAGCAGACTCCTCAACACAAACAATGAAATCAAGAAGAGCATGGAGTGAAGTGTTTCAAATCCTATAAGAAAATGACTTCCAACCCAGACTGATGTACCCTGCAAAACTGTTCTTCAAAAATTGATGGAGAAATAAGATACTTCCATGACAAAGAATAACTGAAGAACTTCATGACCACCAAACCAACGCTGCAAAGAATACTGAAAGATATTCTATATAGACATAAAAATAACATTTACAGAAAAAAACCATTAGGCAAGACAAACAATTAAACAGAGGGGAAAGATAAAGAACCAACAGCAGAAAGATAACATGAAAAAAATAAGCCAATATATATCAATTATAGCCATTAATGTAAGTGACCTCAATTCACCAATTAAAAGGAACATACTGTCAGAATGGATCAAGGAACAACATCCAACCATATGCTATATATAAGAAACCCATCTAGCCCAAAAGGAAATTCATAGACTGAAAGTCAAAAGATGTAAAACAATACTTCATGTAACAGGGACCCCCAAAAAAGCAGGAGTAACTATTCTGATTGCAGACAATGTGAACTTGAAACCAAGAATGATCAAAAGAGATAAAGAAGGTCACTACATACTAGTTAGGGGAAAACTTCAAGAAGAAGAGCTAACAATCTTAAATACATATGCACCAAATATGGGAGCGCCCAGCTATCTAAAACAAATATTAATAGAAATGAAAAATCAAATAAGCAATAACACAATTATAATGGGAGACCTTAACACCCCACTGACACAGAGACAGATTAACTAGACAGAAAATTAGAAAAGAAATAACAAAACTAAATCTAACTTGTGAACAAATGGACTTAGATGTGTACAGAGTACTCCAACCAACAATGTCAGAATATACATTCTTCTCAGCTGCACATGGTACATTCTGAAAATAGACCATATATTAGCCCATAGAACATGCTTAAGTAAATGCAAAAGAATAGAAATTATCCCATGTATATTATCTGATCATAGTGCCATGAAACTAGGAATTAATGACTAAAGAAGCTTCAAAAACTCCATGAACACATGGAAATTAAACAATACACTCCTGAACAATCAATAGGTCACAGAGGAAATTAAAGAATAAATTAAACAGTACAAGCAAGTGCAAATACAAATACAACTTCCTGGAACCTGTGGGATGCAATGAAAACAGTCCTAAGAGGGAAATTTATTGCGGGGAATTTCCACCTCAGGAAAACAAAATGAACACAAATAAACAACTTGATGCTACATCTCAGACTTCTAGAAAAAGAAGAGCAAGACAAGCCCCAAGCCAAAACAAGGGAGGAAATTATAAAGATCAGAGCAGAAATTAATGCAATAGACACTAAGAAAACAATACAAAGAATTAATGAATCAAAGAGTTGTTCTTTGAAAGAGTAAATAAAATTGATAAGCCCCTAGCTAACCTTATTAAAATAAAGAAAGGAAAAACTCAAATTCATGCAATAAGGAATGAAAAGGGCAAAATCACTACAGACCCTGTGGAAATACAGAAGATCATCAATACCTATTTCAAAAACCTTTACTCTCATAGGTTTGGTAACTCAGAAGAAATGGACAGATTCTTAGAAACATATGCATTACCAAAGATGGATCAAGAAGATGTAAAACTGTTGAATAACCCAATTTCAGCTAATGAAATTGAAAATGTAATTAAAACCTTACCAACAAAGAAAAGTCCAGGTCCTGATGGATTCACCGCTGAATTCCACAAGAAATTCAAAGAAGGCTTAATTCCAACACTCCTCAAACTCTTCAATGAAATTGAAAGGGAAGCAATTCTCCCTAACTCATTCCTGGAAGCAAGTATTACCCTCATACCAAAACCTGAGAAAGACCCAACCAAAACAGAGAACTACAGGCCAATCTTCCTAATGAACATAGATGCAAAAATCCTCAATAAAACACTGTGAAACAGAATGCAGCAAATCACCAAGAAGATTATACACCACAACGAAGTGGGATTCATCCAAGGAATGCAGGCATGGTTCAACATATGCAATTCAAAAAATGTGACACACCATATCAATTGAGCCAAAGATAAGAATCACATGATCATTTCAATAGATGCAGAAAAAGCTTTTGATGAAATTCAACACTCATTCATGGTGAGAACCCTATGGAAAATCAGAATAGATAGTCTTTACCTCAATCTGATAAAAACCATCTATGACAAACCAACAGCCAGCATCTTATTAAATGGTCAAAAACGGAAAGCTTTCACTCTAAAGTAAGGAACAAGACAAGAATGTCCATTATCACCACTCCATTCATTACAGTGCTGAAACTATTATCCAGAGCAATTAGACAAGAGAGAGAAATACAAGGAATAAGGATAGGAAAAGAAGAAGTTATATTATCATTATTTTACCATTCTGGCTCCCTAGTGTAAGAAACTGTAAAAGTATATATGATCCAAAATCTACAATAAATACTATGTAAGGGTAAAAAACTGCTCGAAGAGCAAAAGTAATTGGGAAGGGAAAAGGAGGAAAGAGGGAAGGGAAAAGGAAAAAGATATAAGTCTGTATATATGTATATGTAAGATAACTAAAACGAACATACTGCTGAATGTATTAGTTATTGAGAAAGAACAGTTAATACTCATATGATTAGATTAATTTTACTTGTCTATATCTGTTAAAGTAAACAACCATTTTGAAGGTAATGATATACAATATTGCAACCATTGTCAAGTTTCTATCATTCTGTTTTGTAAACCTATAATGTTACTGCTGTGAATTTGCTCTTGTCATTTGTTGGTCTCTTTTGCTTTTTGTCTTTCTTATATGTGTCTTTTTTTCTCTTAAATAAAAAAATTATCATTATTTTCAGATGACATGATACTTTACATAGAAGACCCTCAAAACTCTATTGAAAGACTTCTAGATGTAATAACCAAATTCAGTAATGTAACTGGATATAAAGTCAATACTCAAAAATCAATAGCAATCCTGTACACAAACAACAAACTCACTGAGAGAGAAATAAGAGAAGCCACACCATTTACCATAGCATCCAAAAAAAAAAAAAATAAAGAAATACTTAGGAATCAATCTAATGAAGGAAGTAAAATATCTATTCAGTGAAAATTACATTATTCTGAAAAAAGAAATTGAAGAGGATCTCAGAAAATGGAAAGACATTCCTTGTTCATGGATAGGAAGAACAAACATTGTGAAAATGGCCATTCTGCCAAAATTGCTTTAGAGATTGAATGCAATTCCAACCAAAATACCATTAACACACCTCACAGATCTAGAGAAATCATTCCTAAAATTCATTTGGAACCAGAGACCTAGAATAGCAAACACAATTCTGGGCAAGAAAGGCAAGGCAGGACGCATCACAATCCCAGATTTGAAGTTACACTACAAAGCTACTATGATAAAATCAGCATGATATTGGAATAAAAACAGACTTGGAGATCAATGAAATAGATTAAAAGATGCAACCACAACTACAAACACACTCAGCCACCTTATCTTTGACAAAGGGGCCAAATGAGTTAACTGGAAAAAAGATAGCTTCTTTAATAAGTGGTGCTGGAAAAACTGGCTTTCCATATGCCAAAAACTAAAATTAGACCCATGCCTATCACCATGTACTAAACTAAAGTCCAAATGGATCAAAGATCTAAATATTAAAACAGAAACACTAAATATGCTGGAAGACAAAGTAGATAGAAATCTAGAAGACATAGTGGTAGGCAAAGAGTTCATGAACAAAAATCAAACTGCGCAGGAAATGCTTCCCAGAATCAACAACTGGGATCTCATCTTATTAAAAAGTTTTTTGCATGTCAAAGGAAATCTCCAACAGAGTGAAAAGAAAACCCAAAAATTTCGGAAAAAAATCTTAGTCAGCTGTCCCTCAGAAAAAGGACTTCTATCTAGAACATAAAAAGCATTAAAGAAAATCAGGCTCCCGAAATTCAAAGACCCAATCCAAAAATGGGCATCTGAGATGAATATATGCTTCTCGGATGAAAAAATACAAATGGCAAATAAATACATGAAAAAATGTTCAGCATCATTGGTCATTAGAGAAATGCAAATTAAAACAACACTGAGAGTCCATCTCACTCCAAAAAGAAGGACCAGGATCAAGAAAACCACCAATAACAAATGTAGGAGAGGCTGTGGGGGAAAAAGAAACTCTTGCATTGTTGGTGGGAGTGTAGACTGGTGCAACCACTGTAGAAGTCAGTGTGGAGATTCCTCAAGAAGCTAGGATTAGAGATCCCATTAAACCCAGCTATCCCATTTCTGGGCATATTCCCAGAAGAATTGAAAACATCATGCCACAGTGATATATGTGCACCCATGTTTATAGCAGCTCAATTTGTAATAGCCAAATTTTGGATATAACCTAAATGCCCATCAACTGAGGAATGGAGAAAAAAGATGTGGTACTTTTATACAATGGAGTACTACTCAGCTATAAATAAGGATCACATTGAGGCTTTTATAGGTAAATGAATGCAACTTGAGACCGTACTCATAAGTGAAATAAATCAAACTCACATGTGTAAATACTGTATTGTCTCCTTAGTGTAAGAAACTGAAAGAGTAAATGATACAAAATCTTCAGTAAATATTGTGAAAGGGTTAGTAACTGTTCAAAGGGGAAAAATAACTCAGGGAAAGGAGAAAAGAAGGAAGGGAAAAGAAATAAGAAATAAATTTGTATATATACATTTAAGATAGCTAAGAGGATTGTGTTACTAATTCCATTAGTTCTTAGAACAAAACAGTTAACAGTCATTGGATTAGATGAAATTTGCAAGTCTATATCTGGTAATCTGGGTAACTCTTTTGAAGATAACTATGCAAAATAATAACCTTAGTTCTGTTCCTACCACCTTGTTTTGCAAGCCTACATTGTTATTGTTTTGGGCTCTTTGTTATTATTTATTAGTCTCTTTTGTTTCTTGTTTTCTTGTAACTTGTGATGTTTTGTTTTGTTTTTCCCTCTAATACAGAAAGGATAGATGTACATATATAGGCTTATACATGCCTAGAACTTCTCCTAAAGAGTTTACAAGAATTGATTTTAATATGAGTGATGGTATGAATGGCTACTTTGAAGAAAATGAGACATTATGGTAGCCATTGCTGATTTCCTATCATAGTATTTTGTAGTCCAATAATGCTTTTATTCTTTGTTTTGATTGGTTTTAGTATGCTTTGTATTATTTAATTACAGTATGCGTGAAGCTATGGGCAGCTATTTTGAAGAGAACAAGAGACATTATGGTACCCATTGTTGATTTTCCTGCTGTCTGGCTTTGAGGGCCTATAATGCTTTCATTCTTTTGTTTTGATCCATTTTATACTATTGTGTTTTGTTTGAATTCATTGTGTGTGAAGATATGGACAACTATTTCAAAGAAAACAAGAGATATTATGAAGGCCACTGTTGATTTCCTGTTGTCTCATTTTGAAATCCTGTGTTGCTTACATTGTTTTGCTCCGAACTTCTTTGTTCTGTTCTGTTTTGTTTTGTTTTAATCTCTTTAAAATAAAAAAAATAATACTGTTGGTAGTGTTTTGTACTTTAGAAACCATCATCTAACATTCATTACCTACAAAAAAGTTGTGAAATAGACATTATTATATTTTATTGACTTGTTGACACATTTATTTCATATTTTAGTATATTTAAAATTAGAATGGGTTTCATACTCGATGGCAACTTACATAGTTACTGGCCAGATGGCAGTTTTGTACTTGTCATTGCCTCTACCAGCCTAGACTGAGACTTTTCCTGGTGGTATGAATGGAACCCACTAGTCTCAACTGTTAGCTCTCAGTTGACTGCTTAAGAAAGGAATGTGAGTTCTGGTTATTACCTGAACACTTTTCATTGAACACCTTTGGATATTTTCCAGAGACAAAACTTTCAGAATAAATGAAGCTTGAAAACTATTGCTGCGATGATAGTTGAGCACTCTTACAAAGTGGTGTATTGCAAATACATCCACAGCACAGAGGATAACACAGATAAAACATGGATGCAGAGGACTATGAATCAAGGAGTGATCCAGAAGGATTGCACGATAAACATGAAGAGTTTCTGAGGATACCTTAACCCAGAGTTTCTCACATTTTCTTGGTTAATGAGACTCGTAGGGCCTTCATACTTTTCACAGGGCAAAAGAAATACCTAACAATTCCCTTTGCTAAACACTTCGGTCCAAAAACTTTGTAGCCATTTGAAAAAAATTTTTTATCTTATACTTAAATAACTGGACTTATCTCCTAATGGAATGGATGTGCTTTCGGATGTTGAAAAACTCCCCAAACCTTGGAATATACATTGGACACTGCCATACTCATTTTCTTTTGCACATTATTTTTTGCAGTGTTTCTTTTAAATCACAGCAGCTGAGAATAACCTAGTTTCACAAAATATGTTATCAAAAAGAATGTAGCTTGATATAATGTTGAAATTGTGGCTAACTTTGAGCTAGAAGTTCATGCCTCTCTAATATAAGTCAAATATCAATGTGTTCTAATCGTTGAAGCATACCATGGAAATTCAGTGAGTTCTCTGTGACTCTCTGAGGTACTAGGTTCAAAGTGTGACAGTTAGTATTGATTGTCAAGTTGGTTGGCTTGAGAGACACCAAGAAGATTAGTAAAACATGTTTCTGGGTGTGTCTGGGTGGATCATGGAGGCATGACCTCTGGAATGTATCTGGCTCCTGAATCCTCTCTCTGCTTCCCAGATGTTATGAATCAAGTAGTTTTTTTCCACCATTTCCTTTTGTTATGAACATTCTCCATTATCTGTGGATTTTCAACAACACAGTTGCCAAATCATATCTTGGCATATGACTTGCATCAAACTAATCTTACATTATTCTGCCAAATTTCCCATTGCTTGGTTACCTCCCTTCCTTCTTTGCACCTGTTGTTCAATAGTTGGCTCAAGTTCCAGCTTTATTTCTCTATCTTACAGCTCTGTCTGACTTTAGGTAAATTGATTTTTTAATCAAAGTCAGTTTCTTCCACCATACAATATCATAATATCAATTTCATAGGGTTTGGAAATGATTAAGTGAGCTAATAAATGTAAACTTCATACAAAACTGCTTGGCAGGATAGTCCCTTAAAAAGGGTAACTACTTTTGTCTTTTTTTTTTTAGGGATCAAATCTAGGGCCTTAGCCTTGCTAGGTCAGTGTTCTATCATGGTCTTATCTTACCAGATTCTTGCTGTATTCATTGCAACAATAATATAGCAGTGCACCAAGCAGACAGATCCCTTGCCCTGTGGAGGTCACTTTTTAATGAGTGCTGTTAAGTAAGTGCTTATTGGGAACAATAGTCACATCTTGACCTGCCACACAGTTACTCACAGGCCCAGTGAGTTCTAAAGATTGTTAGTGAATTGGGAGATTTTTGTATGCCTTTCTTATGACATTTATTCAATGTTTTGCATGATGGCTATTAATGTATATACTTTCCACTCATCAAACTTAAAGTACATTGCTTCTAGATATAGTCTCCTGGCACTTGACACATACTAGGTGTGCTTAGTGACAGAAAGTATTTTAAGTATCTTCTTTTCTAGGGTTCTTTTCACCCTTCCAGCATCAGGCTACTGTGGAGAAAGGCTCACTATGCAGCTGTCTCAAATGAAGGTGTTCCAGTTCCAGTCAGATTTTGTTATCTCTAAATTACTCTGCTTGTCCCAGTTGTTCATTGTAGACATCTGAATAGTGTCCACTATCTTTAAGTTTTCTCATCACCAGTGCTGTTGGGTTTAGGAAAAACTCCTAGCTAGAACAGTCAATGTGAACCACAGGCTAGTGCAGAGTGCACAAGCTTTTGGTCCATTATGCTATAATACACACCTGTTTTCTGACTCTCTAGTGTGTCCACTCCTGTAGTATCAAATGACTATCAAAGAAAACCTTGGAAACTTGAAGTATAGGAATTATCTTAAAGCAATTTGAGGGGAATTAAGAACTGCCATATGATTTTCGGCTTTGTCTCTCCCATGATGTAATTGATACTAAATCTTTTAAAAAATTAATCACAAGATTTGTTTTGGCAAATGTAAAGTAAATACAATTTGTTGTCTCTCTACTAACCCTTTGGTAAGGTCAAGGCTGGGTGTGCCTATGAATCAATTTCCTAAAACCAAGTCCACAAGAACAGAGAGGGTTTGGAAGTTAAGGTTATTTAGTTCACCATCCAACTGAGATCACACTCTTTTTTTTTTTTTTTTTTTTTTTTTTTTTTTTGCGGCACTGGGGATCGAACTCACAGCCTTACACCTGCCAGACAGGTGCTTAAGCCACTAAGCCAAACTCCCAGCCCTAGTTTTTTGAGGTAGGGTTGCACTATGCAGCTCAGGCCGGCCTTGCACTCACGTTGTAGCCCAAGCTGGCCTCAAACTCACAATGCTTCTCCTACCTCAGCCTCCGGAGTGCTGGGATTAAAGGCGTGCGCCACCACGCCCGGCTGAGATCACACTCTTTAATGGAGTCTCATCACTGATTCCCCGATTCTCTTTCCATAACAAGCTCCCCAAATGCTGCAACTCTCATGAGAACACCTATGTTATTTAGATTCTCAAAATCCATCTAAATCTAAAATTTAATCAAATGTTCAATGATCATTAATTCAGACATTTGACTGAACAGAGCCCTTTATCCCTTTGTTCTCCCAAGTAGCAAGCTATGCTAACTGCAGGGTAGAGAAACTCAGTAACTTATGGAATAAGCATTCATTTTACTTTTAAATTCCAATCCGCAGGGCGAAGGGTCAGAAAAGGTCATGACAGAAATTCTTACAGAAGAAAATCTTCCAGTCATCTTCCTACTGCACACATCATCACATTCTCTGGAAGGTCAGCTCTAGCTGTAATCAGAGTGCCGAAGAGAAGAGCCTTTTTCTGAGTTCCTGACTGTGACAGTTGTATTTATTTGGGGCCTGCTTGATTACTAGATCAATAGTGTGGTGCCTTCTGCACACTTGGGACTGGTCCCACTGTGGTGGGGTGGAATCCACATTGCTGTGCAAGGTCTCTGCGTGCAGTACACTCAGGCTTCCTGCTTACTCCCCAACGTTACCTGCAATAGTTTCCAATGTCTTTCTCTTTCCTTCCTTTGGTAGGATACATAACATTCAAAAGTTAGGGAAGATGCAGACTCTTGACTATTAGAGTAAGCAATAAAGCAAAATGTCTGTGTTGTTGTCAGTGGTTTGCAAGGGAATAGATATGACATGGGACATAAATGTATAGGAGTATCTTATTATCAGAAAGTCAAAATCTAGCTGAGGGTCTACAGCCCACAGCAATGTCCTTCCTGAGTACAGCTGGAGGTGTAAAGTCTACAACAATGTCTCATGCATGTCAGTATCAAGGATCTGCACCTGGAAGAACCAAAGGCCAGTGATGGAAACTAAAATGTCTGGGCCAGCAGGGTGAAGGATTTGTGCCAGAAGGCTGAGGGATCTGCACTGGAGCTAGGAAGCCACACTCAAGGTGAAGACCAGAGCTCCCCAAAGAGAACTACAGCCATTCCTAATGACAGTGAGGACCTGAGCTCCTCCTTCAATGAGAACAGCCATGTTCCTGTCAGGAAAACCAGCCACAACAAAGCTTCTCCTGGGGAATCAGCATCATACACTCTCACTCTCCTTTTATGCCATTGGCAACAATCCTCAGTTGGCTCTTCCATGCCCAGAACGATGCCGACTGAGTTCAGCTGGGTGTTCCCACTTACATTGACCATTAGTTAATCTACCACAATCTGGTAAAGCTAATTTTCTAAATTAAACATTCCTGGGCTTTCTTAATCTGTTAAATTTTTTCCTGCCCCTAATCAAGAATAAGGTTTGCAGCCAGATTGGAGGCTGGCCTCAGATATAGAGGGAAAGGCTTGACATTTGGCTCTGGTAACTTTGTTCTGTCTTATCTCTTCCAGATGGCAACATTTTCTTCCTTTTCTTCTTCTTCGTCTTTGTCTTCATCTTCATCTTCATCTTTTTTTTTTTTTTTTGTCTTTTTGAGACAGAGTCTTGCTATGCATTTCAGGCTGGCCTTGAGCTTACTTTGGACCCCAGGCTGGTCTTGAACTCGCAACGATTCTCCTGCCTCAGAACATTTCCTTCTCATCACCTGTTTTCTCAAGTAGGTCCCCTATACTTGTACATTTGTACTCATAAACCCCTTTCCCTTGTACTGCAGCTCTTGACCCCTGCACCCACCCTCCTTACTATTATGTGCCAGTCTGTCTCATATATCACCTCTAATGACAACACCGTACCCCCCCCATTTCCCTAGCTTAATTGGATTTAATGCTAAATTATATTCTGCTCTTTTTGTTGTTGGAAAGAGGAGATAGCAACTCAGAGATCTGGAAACTCCTACCACCCTTTCCTACTTTAGCACATCCAGAACTCAGTGGGAGTCCTTACCATGACCACACTCCCACTGTGCACTCAGTTAAGGGGAGGGGAGAACATATCACTCTTCCATCCATTCAGATTCTGTGACTCCGAGCTCTGGGAAAAACACCCGTGGGAATGAATTCTGTTTGCAAGGGTCTATAGCAGAGCTTTTCCATGTGATTCTTGCAGGATGAGATTATATGTACTCATCTTACCCCCAAATATGTAGAGCATAGGCCAAAGATTCCCTATTGCCCTATTGCCACAGGTGAGTCAAAATGAACTTCACTCCCAGGGTATCCCTGCTTACAAGGGGAATGAAGCTTTCTCCTAACTTCTTTTCAACTATGGTTCACATTTCCATTAAGCATTATGTCTTTAGCCATCAGCAGGTATCTCTTCTGGGCAGCCAGACCAGAGACTTACCATGGGGCAGAATCTTAGTGCTGCACTGTAAAAACTTCTTTCTCCTTGCCCAAAGCAACCATCTCTGCAACCCTGAGAGAGAGAAAAAAATTTTTTTTCATGCCAATGGTTCTTAAATTTAAGCATGCAACAGAATTGTCAGGCACCAATACATATTGCAGGCACAAAGCCCCAGAAGTGCTGAGTCAAGACTTGGATTAGAACCCAAGAATATGCATTGCTTATAAGCTCTTGCTTTACTCAGGACTACACTTTGATGATCATTATGTTAGGTAAACTTAGATATGTTAGTGTAACAGAAGTTAGTGATTAATCACCAGTGAGATCCCGGGAAAAGGTCACCTGGTGGAAGCAAAAGAGTCTGCCTTTGACCTTGAGCACAAAATTGTTTTTCTTTGACCTTATCGTCAGCTCAGACAGTTTCTCTTGCTCCTGATAAAACATGGTAATACACATCGAGCCCAATTATTTGTTTCCCACTTCCTTCCCTCTTGCCATCATTTCTTCATTTTCTTTTTCTCTTTTCCCTCTTCTTTTTGAAAGTTACTTTATCTGGTAAAAGATGTGATCTCAAAATTATATTTACAAATAAATGAATATGCCATTTTAGCAATAAATTTCAACTAAGATTAGGACACTGGAGAATGTCTATACACTAGGGTCCTATGAAGAAAGATGTAAAAAAAAAATTCAAGCACAGAAAGATTGAATTCCTCTTCAGATTTGAAAACAGTAATATCTTTGATGCCTCATTTTCTTTTCCACAGAATTCCATCAGTAACTAAGTTGACACAACTTCCAAAATGTCTCTTAAATTCATCACCTTTGACACACACCAGGGCTACATTTCTAGTTTGCCCTTAATTTTAGCCAAAAGGCCAAGAAGCGATTGCATTTCTAGTTTGGAACCTATTTTTTTCAAACATTATTACCGGATCACTATTATTCTTATAAATTATTATCTTTAGTCACTCTTATTCTGGGACTACATCATTCTGGAAGTGTTCTAAATGTGGCACTTTTCTGCATAAAAGTGTTCAATGGTTCTCTACTGATTTTCTCCAAGAAACTCAAGTACATTTTCTTCAGTATGGTTTCAGAACCTTCAGAATATGGCTCCTGAAGGGGACCTAACCACCAGCCAGAGTTTTGTTGTTGTTGTTGTTGTTGTTGTTGTTGTTGGGTCTTTAAGATTCTTTACAGGTGCTCATCCTCTCATCCCATATCTATATGGAACTCTGACTTGACCCTGGCCCTTTTTCTTGGCTCTGGCAATGGACATGTGACACATTAGGCCTAGATATGGGCCTGTATTTGGCTCAGGGATAGACATAAATATCTTATCTCAGACCAGGAAAAGTCTCTATTTTGATGTTTTTTTCAATAGTTGAAAAACAGAAGCTCATTTTCTGTTGAGACCTCCTAAATTAATTATGATAAAAGACTGGACTTGCCAGGAGTTACATAACAGAATAATGAAGTCAACCGAAAGAAAATAAATGCAATTTAAAGAGCAACATGAGAATCCATGGATTCAACCATGAGTGAAGCCAGAGCACTCCATGACTTTCCAGTCAAGCAGGTCAGTATAAGCCTTCCTGAGCTCTGTCCATTTTTAGTTACCATCAGCCTAAACAGTCCTGATCAATATAGTCTTGATCTAGTTTTTCAAATGTCTCCTCTGACAATTTGCTAGAATATTTGCTCTTGTCTCAAAGCATAATGATTTTATATATCTGTACTTTCGCTATGTGTTCATTTTGTTTATGTATCTATGTATCTATCTCAAATACATTCTTCAGCCATCTCCGTCAGCCCAATCTTTTAAGGTCTGCTTCATATTGTTAACCTAGTGTATGATGTCTTTTCTGTCCTTCCATATAGAGTCTTGTTTCCATTGAAGCATACCTCATTTCCTACTGAGTTTTCTTTGTTATTAAATCTTTAACATCTTTCCCTAGGGGCCCTTATGAGATGCTTAATAAATTAGTGTGAATTGAATCAAAGAGAAAAGAAAAATGAAGTTAACAATTTTTGGATGGAGTTGATTTTAAGTCCTGTGGAAAGTAATAAGAAATAACCTATTATCCTTTCTTTCTCCTAGCTACCTTTTGTTTCTTCCAGCAGACAGGTAGGCATTTTCACTGCTACCTCCTTAATCACACATGCCACTGTAAACTATAATTTTGCAGCATAAAAGCACTTGCCTTTGAACCTGTGGGAAATAGCAGTATTTCTGGCTATAGGAAGATATTTACTTTAATATTGGTTACTTCCTTTTGCACATAAATTTTGTCATTGTTGTTTTGTTTTGTTTTTCCAAGTCAATACTATAGATTTATTTTACTAGCAATTTCAAGGATTTCTAAGAATGTTGTATTGCTTTCTTCCTAAGGATACTGCAAATTCTTTGAGCTTTTATGAAGTTTTAATATCACACCTTTTGAAAAGGATGTTCAGTATTCAGTATTTATGTAACACCTGCCGGTTTATCCTCTAAGTGATTTACAGTTCTTCTACAGAAGAGGAAAATAATGACATGAGAGTCTGGAAGAGGAGAAATTCTTTCTATAAATGCCAACCTGAGTGGTTAAACATGAAAACTTTGCTCAAATACTTTGAGTCTCTTGTCTATCTGATACCAAAAGCCCACTTTTCACTCCTTAAGTTAAAATAGTTACTTTGGGATGATATAGACATAGTTTACAGAAACAGACATTGAATTCAAAAGAAATCCTAGCACTGAAATCCCGATCTTTCCCCTCTCTCATTGTTACAGCAATATATACATGAAGAGTCGCTCTACCGTGTAATGGGGATAAAATCTAGGAGATTATGTTTGTCTTAGTAAGTAGTTTAGGAAACGACTTCTGGATAATGTGTAAGCTTTTTCCTCCACATTCAGCCCATAATGACACATTGGTTGTTGTTGTTGTTGTTGTGTGTGTGTGTGTGTGTGTTTTTGTAGCACTAAAATATGTGTGATCTTGTAAGTTCGGATGTGTATAATGTATATGTATTTTTGAATTAAAGTCTTTGCTGTTTTAATTGGGTTTTATGAGTGATACATATTTACTTGTAAAAGGTGATCACAAGAAAATATTATTTTGTAGCACACTGCAAAACAGATTTGGCATTCCAAGTACTGTTAGAGACTATATAGATCAGCCCTATCTTCCATATGTTATAAGAGGGAGTTTAAATTGGCTTATCCACTCCAAAAAATAATTTGGCATGATCTTGCAGAGTTGAGCATTGATGTATGCTATGGCATAGTGATGGTACTCCTTAAAATATACCCAAAAGAACTTGCAATAGGGTATTATATACAAAAATATTTAACAGGAACAAATCAACCAATCAACCAACAAAAGTGGAAAAAAGCAAAAATGTTCTGTAATGGGCAAATACATACATTAGTTATAAATTACCATGCAATGGCAAAAATATTAGTGAATTGTAGCTACATATAAAAGTATGTATGAATCTTAGTAAAATACTATTGAAAGAGAAAAGCAAGTCTCTGAACACTACATACAATATGGTAACATTCTGGTAAAATTTTTAAAACTTCAAACTTAATAAAATTTTAAGTGTACATAGATATAACAAATAGAAAAAGTAAGAGAAATTAAGTAAAAATTCCAATTTAGGAAAATGATTATTTCTGGCAGTGAGGGAAGAGCATGCAACAAAGAAAAGTATAGAAGAGGGTTAAATAATTGGTAATATTCTAATTCTTAAAATGCATAGTGGTTTGTGGGTGTTTATTATAGTACCAAGGAATAAAATGAACAGGGCTATCAATGGACCAATGATGGTAGTGTGTCACTAACCAAGAATTAAGACAAATTCAGTACTTTGCATTTTAAAAAGAGCAACAATACATCCAAGAATAAGAAGAAAAAACATGATCTGAATATTTTTCAGATAACAGAAAATTCAACTGTAGTAGAATAAATAATTAAACTATAGTGACATAAACAAGAGAGTAGAAAATTCAACTATATTGTTGTAAACAAGAACTAGATTCTTTATCTCTTCCTAAGCTGCTATTCTTCACATGTGAGACTTTCATTTTCATGAAGGGACAAAGCCAGAGGAGAATACTGACCAAGAATTCCTTGAAATCCCTTATAGCTTTCATTGGCCTATGCAGTTACTTTTTATCTCTGCCTTGCCACTGCTGTTTCCTATCAACTTCTCTTTCCATTTTTTACTTGGATTCTCTTTATTAACCCTCATAGATCCATTCACAACCTCAATATCATATCACTTTTCTTTGTGTATTTGACTTTGTTCCAAAATGAATGGCTTATTCTAATACTTTAAATTCAGCACCCATGAGAGAGATCTATTTAGGCAAAGCTCACATGAAAACCACTTATAGCATCTCAACCAGCAGTTTATTGATTGGCTGCCCTGGGTCATTCACATTGGACCATTTGCAATAGTGAAGCAACATTTGGGAAGCCATCTTTTGAAAAGTGATGTTGGCATGACAGACATTCTAAAGCCTAGATCAAGCAGAACAAGCAGCATGTATATATTCTTAACATGTAGGTTTAACTTCAGAGGCAAGAAGAATATGTAAATGATTATAGAGGAGAATTTCTACATTCTCATGATATCAGGAACTTTTTTTGAATGACTAATATGCAAATGATTCTTGTTATTTTTAAGGAAAAAGGAGTGTCACATTGGATTAGGAAAGGCATAAGCAAAGAATGTGAAGAGAAAGGGATGAGCAAAAGATGAGCAGAAATAAATTGAAAAGTCAGTTTTTCTTACGTGGTAAGAATGAAGCTCTCGTGTACCCTGTAAAGATTTGAGATAATCCATTCATTCAACAAATATTTATTTTTGAATACATACATTCACGTAAGTTAAAATATGTAAGCTACACAGAATAGCACTGTACTAAGCTTTCTTCTGGATCTTGCCTTTGTATAAATTAATGAATAAATCCACAAAAATATCTGCCTTTGCAGATCTTTTCTTTTGTTATATGTAAGGTTGGAGCTTAAGTAACTTGGCTCACTTTATCTTCACGTGAGTACTCTGAAGTAGGGTCACTATATGATTTTAACTTCCCTGCTCTGCACCAGATATTCCTTATAACATTAGGAGTCATGGTTCTATTATCTTCCCCACTTTACAGATGAGGAAACTGGCTTGTGGCCAGGTTAAATTACACAGGCAATAACTGATAAGGTTGGGATTTAAACTAGTCTGTGTAGTCTGAGTCTGCGATCCTTACTTATGACTTCCATAAATTGCTTCTCTACTATACTGCAATATCACTCAAGAAACAGAAGTCGGTAGTCAAACTCAGGTGTGGCTCTACACAGTAGGTGTTCTCCCTTTGTCAGAAATGGTACAGTTGAAAATTTGATCCACAAGGACCTGCTAAGACTTGAAAATGTCAGCTTTTAGTGTGAAGAAAATTTTCATCAATACTTATGAAATGATCAGTTCAGATATTTTTGAAGAAGTAGAATGAGATAAGGAGTTTTGACTGTGTTCCCCAAGGTTTTGCAAGTTTGAAGTTTAATCCCCACTATGAGGCTAAGAGGGTGAAAATATAATCCACTTATGATGTTTAGAGGTGGAACTTTTGAGAAGCAATTAGGGTTAAAGTCACTAGGGTGGAGCCTTTGTAATGGAATCTTTGTGAGTTTATATGAAGTGAGAGAGCAAGAAGCCAGAGAGATACACTGATACACACATCTTCCTGTCTCTTTTCATGTGACACTTTGCACCACTTCATGCCAGTAAGAAGGTCATCACAAAGCATGGCTTCTCCAAAAACGTGAGCCAAAATAAACCTATTTTATTTACAAAGTAGCCTGTTTGGGGTATTTCATTATAGTAATAAAAAATGAACTAATACAGAGTATAAGAGGTGGCTAAGGAGCTTAGTGAGAGAGGGGTACAATGGTCCAAAGAGAAAGAAAAAGAAAAAGAGCAACCCTGGAGGTAGTAGATTTAAGTAGGAAGTTGCAGACATCCAGGTAAGGGTGAGAGGTGTACAGAATATAGACTAACCTGGAAATAGAAAAGGTGGAAGTGAATTGAGGAAATATTGGTGACAACCTGCAGAAAGTTATCATCGACATTTGTGAAATACAATAGATGAATATGATTATAATTTTCTGTAATTTCTTTTTTTTAAAAGAGAATAAAACCAAGCAAAATAAAATACAACAAAGCCAATCAAAACAAACTAGTGTAAGTGACACAGGACTTCAAAACAATATGAAATTGGGCCAGGGGTTAGTTCAGCAGCACAAGCACCTGTCTGGCAAGTGCAAGGTCATGAGTTCGATCCTCAATACCAAAAAGGAAAAAAAATCAACAATGGTTACCATAATGCCTCTTGTTGTCTTCAAAATAGCTGTAGATACCTTCAGATTTGGTTAAAATCAAACAAAACAGAACAGAATAGAACCAGTAAAAATAAAACAATGAATGCAATAAAGGACTTCAAAACAAAACAATAGTAAATCCAAAATGGCTACCATAATGTATCTTGCTATCTTTGAAATAGCTGCCCATGCCATCATACATAACAAAATCAAACAAAACAAAACAGAATAAAACCCAATGCAACAAAACAATGAAGATGAAACAGGACTTCAAAATAAGATAATAGGGAATTAACATTGGCTATCACCTTAAGAAGGAGATCCCCTATAGATGCCACACTGGGTACTGTGATCCTCTGACTAGATGATCAGATCACTGGCCCTGACCTGCAAAGTCAGTGAAACACCAAACACCACAAGCATCAAATTGCATTTCACCTCAATAGCTATCATCACAACCTGTGTTTCTCTGGATCAGAGGCATGTAAGCTGCTAAGCCAAACTCCCGGCCCTAGTTTTTTGAGATAGGTTTGCACTATAGAGTTCAGGCCGGCCTTGCACTCACATTGTAGCCATAATCAAAGTAAATCTACACCCAGACATGTAATAATCAAGATCCCAGAAATTCAGCACAAGAACAGAATGTTAAAAACTGTTAGAGAAAAGAAACAGATCACCTATAAAGGAAAACCAATCAGAATCACGGCAGACTTGTCAACACAAACCATCAAGTCACTCGGTTTGTGTTTGACTTGATGGTTTGTGTTGACAAGCCTACCGTGATTCTGATTGGTTTTCCTTGATTATTACGTGTCTGGGTGTAGATTTACTTTGGTTATGGCTAGTTGGAGTTCTATATGCCTCACTTATCTGTATGCCAGATCCTTTTCCCATGTTTTGGAAGTTTTCGGCTATTACTTCTGCAAACAGCCTTTTTATTTCATTTGTGTTGACCCTTGCTTCTTCACTGATACCTATCACTCTTAAGTTATTTCTTTGCATCATTTTACAGCTGTTGAATTGCTATTTCCTGCTTCCTTTTTTTTTTATGAGATCTTTCCTTTCACAATCACAAACTGCAATCCTGTCTTCAAGGTCTGAAAATCTATCTTCAGTCTCTTTCAAGCAGTTTTGCCAACTTTTGATCAACTTTTTAATTTCCTGAATATCTCTTTGAATCTGTTTCATGCATTATAATTCCTTTCTGTATTGTTCATTCAAGGTTTCCATCATTTTCCTATGCTCCTCTTTTTTTGTTGATGTCTTCTTTAGGTATTCTGAGCAATTCTTTCATTTTGTTTGTGATTTCTTCTTTTACTTGAGACATTATTTCTGATCTGATTACTTTCACAATCTCATGAAGTTGTTTCTTTACTTCAGTTGATACTCAAGAGATTTCAGGTGTGTGACTTCCATTTTCTTACATGACTGTATCTCCCAGATCTGTTCTATGTGGGCTGGAGGTCTCAAATGGCCTTTTGCTCCTTCATTTTGACATTCTCTTGGGTTCCTCCCAGCAAGCTGGTTGTGGGGTTCCCAGGCACTTCCCATGTTGGCTACTCCTCCCTCATGTAGGGGAATGGGACAGGCACCTGGGTTTCTTTGACTCCAGGTTCCCAGGGAGGTAGAAGGGAATGGGGCAGGCTTCTCCAGACCTGTGCAGCTATACTGGGCTTCCCCAAAGGCCAGGGGCATGTGGTGGGGGGGCTGCTTTTCTCAGCCTCCATGTCTACACCAGGAGTCCCCTGATAGTGGCAGGCACGTGGGGGTGTGTTTGTCTGATTCTCCCAGTGGGTAATGGCTGCCTGAAGGAAGCAAGAGTCCCCAAAGGTGGCCTGCAAGTGGGGTGCATGGTGATTACCTGGCTGCATGTCTCTGCTCACACCGGCTGTCTGCAGGAAGTAAGCTTTCTGAGGGCAGTGCTGGCAGGTGGAAGTGAATCTGGCTGGTTCTCTCTGTTCACGCTGGCTGCCTGCGGGAAGCAAGCCTTCTGATGGTGGTGATCAGCAGGCAGAGGCAGATCTGACTGGCTGCCTCTGCCCGTGCTGGCTGCCCATGGGAAGCAAGCCTTCTAATGGCCCCATTAAGCTTTCTTAAACTATTAACTGGAATAAGTTTTATTTTAGGTAAGGTTTTTTAGAAGGCTGTTCACATTCATTTTAATTACATACGATTGCTTTCTAGGATTTTTGTTTGACTATCATCCTGATGTTAGTTTTCTCATATTCTTAAATTAGTATGCTCTGCTGGATTCCATGTTGTCCTCTTAAACTATTTGTTCTATACTATGTCCTCAAATGTTTCTCAAAAATTGTATGGAAGTAGATTTTTGGCATCTTTCAAGCCTGGAAAAGTCTTTTTTTAAAATTATTTTCCTCAAATCTTCTTTTAATAAATACTATATTCTGGATAATTCTTTATTAAAAATATTTCCCTTTTTTAACTTTGTAAATAACTTTTTTCTCTCTAAATGTTTAGAATAGTCTCTTTACACTAATGTTCTGAAAATTATTAGGCTGTGACTAAATTTTTTTTCTTATTAATCATACCTGTTTTGTAGATTGCTATGAGATTAAATGAGGCAATCCATGGAATACACTTAGTAGATGGTGTCAACAGTGTTATTTGCTTGTGTTAGTTATAGTTATGTTGTCCAGAAACAAATAAGCCTTTCAATCTAAACACTTGTGTCTTTAATTAGGTGAGATGTTCTTCAGCTTCTTCTTCAAATAATTTCCTTCATGTTATGCTTTTCCTCATTATGCATGCCAATTAGATCTCACTTTGTTTGGTGAATTCTCCAATTCTTTTAATTTTTAAAAGTCTTCATATCCTTTTATATTTTGTTCTATTTCTGAGTAATTTCTTCTATTCTATCATTATTTTGTTCTGTATTTTATTTTGGCAATCATAGTTTGACTTTTTTCTTTTAGTATCCCTTATTATAACTGCTATCTCTGTTTTATGGGTGCAGTATCTCATTGGATTAATGCTAACTAATTCAGTGTTTCCCAGAATTGTTTAGTTCCTCATCTATTTATTACTTTTGGTCATTTTTCATTCTGTTTGTTTCTCTCACATGACCAGAGCTTTGATTGTCTACTCAGCTTTATCAGTTAATAGCAGGGTTGATTTTACAGTGAGGGTGGCTGAAGGAGGTTTCTCTGCTGCTGTGTATTCCCCTTACTTCTCACTACACTGTAATTTCTGTGCATGTGGCTTGAGCATCACTCCCAGTGTGAGACAGCATGCAGGGAGAGTTTCCCCAGACCCATCTCTTTCAGTCCCAGAATTTCTAGGGTTTCACTCTGGAGCTTTCTTTCTTGAGAGACCAGCCTTACCATTTGTTACAGGAACAAAAGCACTGGCAGTCACTTCCTTTGATAGAGATTAGAAAGAACTGACAGACCAGCAGAGATGCTCTGCAGATACTGCTTCAGCTTCACCTGATTTCTGCACCTGTCTCCCTCATCTTATCTTCTGGTTATTATTTGAGAGGATTTTCACAGCAGGAAGATGGGCCCCACCCTCTGTTTCAGTCTTTTCTGTGCATGCTTTCAGCTATAGTTCTTTCAGCTTTAAGTTACCATCTGTATAATATACAATTTCATCTTCAAAAAGTCTGTCAAAAACATCTGGTCTGTTGGTGGCTGCCATTTCCTGCTCTATGTATTTTTATGGATTTATCCCTCTTCAGATCTCTTTACTGTCATTTCTGTGGGGCATGCAGAAGGAGAAATAAGTACAGGTTTTCAGTTAACTTTCTGAACCTGGCTTCTGCATTTTGATGGACTCAAGTTCACTTTAACATCACTTGCATCCTTGAAAGCTATGTATTTTCAGGAGATAAAGCATTCTTATTGTATTTTTGCTGCATCATAGAAGGCAGGACATTCTAAGGGTAGAAAATACTTTTTTTTTTTTTTTTTGGTAGTATTTGGCATTGAATCTAGGGCCTTTGCACTAAGACGTATCCCTAACCCTTTTTATTTATTCATTTTTAAAATTTTGAGACAGGCTCTTACTGAGTAATGAAGCTGCCCAGGCCAGAACAGAACCTGTGATCTTCTTGCCTTAGCTTCCCAGAGCATAGAAATTACAGACATGTATCACCACATCCAGCTAGGAAATCCATTTAACCCGCATTCTAATTGGGTAGAGAGAATATATATGAAACAAATTTTGAGCAGAACACCAGTGGTTTTTAGGATTTTATGCATTGAAATCACTTGGGGAGCATTAAAAACAAAATCAATACCAGGTGCCAAAGAATTTGGTACATAATGTACATGGGATGCAGTGAAATATATGATCTTCTGGTGAGACCTGTAAACACTTACATTTAATTCTCTATGTTGGCAGGATATTTGGAATCACCTGAAGGGCTTTTAAAAGGTCCTAAAATTCAGCTCAATAGCATCATAATCTCTGGGGATTCAACAGAGCTGTCATTGTCTCTTAAAGCTCTCTAGGACTGAGAATCATATTCCTAGAGAAACTCATAGCAAAGGAAGGGAAATAATATCTGGTGCAGTATAAAACTTTATAAAGAAGGACATTGGATGTTTTCAGCACATTGAAGAGGGCAGATTTTCATGGCGGGAAAAACAAGGGCAAAGGTATGAAGCTGAAATGGCGGGAGCTGGGATAGCTGATGGGAGCTCAGTTAGAACACAAATCTGATAACAGTGGGATACTCTGGTTTGGGAAAATGCGAACAATTGTAGAAAGACTAAGTAAACTGACAGGGACATAAAAGTCAGGCTACACACACAGTATAATGGAAAAAATTACACCATACCTCTCATCAGTCCAACAAATAAATCAACTTTATGTAGCTCAATTGTACAGAGCTTGCCATCTCCAGCATATCACACACACACACACACACACTCACACACACCCACACCTACACAACCCCACCCACACCTCTGTAGAGATGAAAGACTTAAATGTAAAACCTAAAACTATAAAACTACTGGAAGAAAACATGAAACACTGCAAGACATTGAGATGGGCAAGGACATTTTTGGACAAGTCTCTAAAAACACAGGGGGCAAAATTTAAAAATTGACAAATGGGATTATATCATACTAAATATCTTCAGCACAGAAAAGTAAACAATCAGCAGGGTGATGAGACAATCTACAGAATAGTAAAAATATTTTCAAACTATTGATCTGACACAGGGTTAATATGTAGACTATATAAGAATTTAAGAAACCTCAATAGCAAAAACCAAGTAACTTGGTTTAAAAATGGAAACCAGATCTAAGTAGTCCTTTCACAAAAGAAAGCATACAAATGACCAATATATGCATGAAAAATTACTTAGCACCACTAATCATCAAGGAAATGCAAACCAAAGTCACAATGAGATATCATCTCATCCTTCTAAGAATAGCTATTATCAAGCAAATTAAAGGTAACAAAAGCTGGTGAAAATATGGAAAAAAGGGAACCCTTGAACACTGTTGGATGGAGTGTGAATTAATGCAGCCATTGTGGAAAACAGTATTCAGGTCCCTCAAAAAATTAAAAAAAAGAACTACCATAGAATCTAAAATCCCACCATTGGGTATACATCCAAATGAAATAAAATCAGTATGTCAAAGAGACAGCTGCACTGTTCATTGCAGTGCTAATTATAGGAGCTAAGAAGTAGAAACAACCAAAACGTCCATCAGCTATTTTATAGATAAGGAAAATGTGGTACATGTACACAATGGAAGACTGTTCAACTAAAGGAAGAAATCCTACCATTTGCAACAACATAGATGGAACTGGAGATAAAAAGGAATAAGCCCAACACAGTAAGACAAGTATTGTATGATCTCAACACAAGAAGAATATAACAAAAGTTGGTATCATAGAAATTGAGAATAGAATGGTGGTTTCCAGAGCCTATGGAGAGGAGGGAGAAGGAAAGGATGAGGAAAGGTCTATCAAAGGTTACTAAGTTATAGTTAGGAGTAAGACTTTCTGGTGTGCTGTTGTATAATATGATGACTAAAGGATAGGGTGACATACTGCACATTTTGAAAAGCCAGAAGGAAATATTTTGAGTATTTTCTTCATAAAGAAATGGTAAATAAGGATAGAGATAAATGTATCCTGATTTGATCATTATACAATGTGTATGTGTATTGAAACATCACACCATACCTTATATACATATAAAATGTTCATGTTTTAATATCTCAGTTAGAAATAAATTTAACTAAAAAAAATCACAAAACAAAATGTTTCATTTGATTTTCAAAGCAGTAACTGTTGCTATTTATGTTTAATTTGAATTTCAGAGCTTTGATACAACTTACTTGGTACATTATAGAGTCAACTTGCTTGCTAAAATATTTCTACACTAAGAAAACAAAAATAACATGGTATTAAAAAACAGAAGAAAGACCAAAATACTGGCATCACCAAATTTTGGTGAGGATGGAGAACAACAGAAACTCTCATTTATTGCTAATGGGAATATAAAATAAAACAGTCACTTTGGAAGACAACTGAATATTTTCCTATGAAACTAAATAGACAGTTATCATATGATACAGTAATCACACTCCATGGCATTTACCCGCATGAACTGAAAACATATTCATGCAAAACTTGTGTGCAGATATTTATAGAAGCTTTATTTATAATTTCCCAAACTTGGAAGTAACCAAAAGTGTCCTTTAGTA
>RJWM01003878.1:0-107808 GCA_004363535.1 Dasyprocta punctata | reverse complement strand
TAAATGACATAAAATGATTTCAAAGAGGTAACAAATTAAAATAGACTCTATACCAAAGCTCTTCAACTTACATCAGGGTTATATGTCCTAATAAAGCCACTTTAAGTTGAAAATATGGTAAATTGAAAGTACATTAAATAAATCTAACTTTCTAATCATCATGGCTTAGCAGCATAGCACACTACAGTGTCACTGTTTCCCCTGTAACTGTGGGGTGACTGGGAGCTGCAAGTCACTGGTAGCCCACTGCCTTGGAAGAAAGGGTTCCACTGCCTGTCCTTATCCTGAAAAAAGATAAAAATTCAAAACCAGAAGTGTAGTGTCTACTACACGCATTTTCCTTTTGCAGCATAATAGTCAAAAAAAAATCACAAGTCAGGCCATTCTAAATTGAAGGCCATGTGCAATTAGTTAAGAGTCAATGTCATGATCAGAGAAAAGGCAAGGCCTTTAAAAACTGAGTTTACACCAAGGCAAAGTAGAGAAAACAGGGTTGTTTCTTCTCCTACTGATGAAGAAAGTGCACACTGTGTAAACCAAGGCACTAGAACTTTGGGCTGCTTTTGGCCCTGAAGGTCTCTAGGACACAGGTCAGGAATTTATGCCTCTCCCTTTCTCACCTCTTGTCCTGCCCCAAGGGTGCTGTATTTCTTTATGCCTTCTGCAAAGTACTAAATGGCAAACTGATGCCATGACCAGAAGTGAAGAAGGGCAGGGACTGTATCTTTTTCAATTAAATAGAACAAGAGGAAGTATTAACTTCAACATGAGACAGTCAAGCTACTGATTAGAACAAAATCCCTATAGTAATGTGTACCAAACTAGAGTTTATTTCCAAAAAGAGTTCTACAGCAGCCTACTGTTGACATTAGGAAAATGGCACATGGTTGATCAGTAACAGCCTTATGGCATAGCCAGCTTTCTGATCTAAAAATCAGTTTGACTTCCTGAACCAGCTAAGCCTTTTCTTGTGTGGTTTTACCCGCATAACTTAGTCTTTTTAAGCACCAATTTCCTTAGTAAGACATTTATAGCATATTGGCTCCTTAAATGTAGGACTCATTCTTATTTTTCTGTGTGTGTAGTTTTGAGCACATTTCCTGGCACACAAATAACCCTTTAAAATTATTCATCTACTTGAATTGAATGTCTGCTTACATGACTCAGACTCAAAACAGGTCTCATACCTCAAGGTCTGGGCAACCTATGTGATACTTTCATCTCTTTTAAAACTAGCCTCAGAGAGTGCATACCCCACTAGAAGTAAATAAAAGGAGGTGTCTGTTACTCATGCTCTTCTATTCAGAAGGCATGCCCTACTGAGAGGGCAAACTTTTGTCCTTGTCTTCAGGCTGAATGGAACACTGGAAATCATCTAGTTCAAACTGAAATGGATTGAACATGGTTGTGTGTGTCACATATTAGAAACTTGGTCTTCAGTGCAGCAATGCTGAAAAGAAGTAGGTCTTTAAAAAACAGCCTAGTGGGATGTCCTTAAGTCACTGGGGCAGTGTCCTCAGGAGACATGTGGGATTGAAGCTTTTTAAATTGCCTGTTTGGAGCTGTATATGGTGGCACACATCTGTAATCCTGGAATTCTGGGAGGTTGAGGTAGGAGGATTACAAGTTCAAGCCCTGCCTGAATAATATCACAACTTAGCAATAAAAACATTTTTTTTCATTTTAAAGATAGTAAAATCCAACAAAACATAATGGAACAAAGTCAATTAAAACAAAGCAGTAAAACTGGCACAGAACTTCAAAGAAAGATACTAAGAAAACAATAGCTACTATAGTATATCTTGTTATTTTCAGAATAGTTGAACATTCCAACAGGTGTAGTAAAATTAAACCAAAAACAAAACACAATAAAACCAACAGAAACAGAATATGAAATAAAGCAAAAAAAATCAGAATAAAGCAAAACAATGAGAACAATATTGGGCCTCAAAGACAAGATAGAAGAGAATCCCCCATATTTGCTACATTGCATACTGTCATCTTCCCAAGAGATGCTGAGACTGCCAGCTGAAGGCCTGCAAAATCAACCAAACAATACAAGCATTTAGTTGCTTTATGTACTATAATTGCCATCAACTTAGCCAGTCTTCCAAACCAGCAGGTTGCTTATGGGGTGGGGGGTGGGGGTAGATGTTCTTGATTCTTAGCCTGCATGTTGGTAGGCCTACAGGAGGCACATCTGTTTCTCTTCCTGGAGTCTGTGCTGGTCGTGCATACTCACCAGGAAGGCAGGCTAGTTGTTCTCTGATTGGAACCTCCCTGTCTAACATGGCAGGTTCTTAGGAGGTGCATCTCTCTCTTCCTGAAGTCCACGCCGGTCGCGTGCACTCACCAGGAAGGCAGGCTAGTCGTCTTCTGGTTGGATCCTTCCTGACCCAACATGGTGGGTTCTCAAGAGGTACATCTCTTTCTCTTCAGCAATAAAAATAAACAAATAAAACTGTCTGGGGATGTAGCTCAGTCCATAGGCCTCAAGTTCAACCCCTAGTACTACAAGAAAAAATCTTAGAGATGTAGTCTCTCTCTCATGCATGCTCCCACCATTATGATATAATCCACCAGGAGACCTTCATCAGACCCATGCTGATGTCAGTTTATGTCTTTGAACCTTCAGCCCTATAAGCTAAGTAACACTCATTTCTTCATAAATTTAGCCTCCCTTGGGTATTTTTTATAGTAACAAAAACAGGCTAATAAAAACATTTTCTCTTTACAAGTTAAAAAAAAAAAAAGAAGAAGCAGAGTTGTCCAATGTCTCATGACTTGCTAACAAAAAGAATCCAGGTAATGAGAACCCATTTTTAATACCTGCTAGCCAAGAGATTTCTCCATTCTATTTTGCTCTTCTCTTAACCTAGGGTTTGTACTTGACTTGGCAAAAATGGCTTGAAGTACTGCCTCACAGTTCTTTCAAAAGTTGTCAAAGCCTACCATAAATAACTGACTCCTCTCACACAGAGTTGTGAAAATCTATAAATAAAAATCATTACAAGGTCAACAGCACTGGAGGAAAGAGACCCCTCTCATCAGCTCTCCTTCACCACAGGAACCCAGGTGAACTGTGCCAGAAGAGAATGGCCCCTCACCTCACTACTGCCATGACTGAGGCTAACTGCTTGGGAAGGACCAGAACACTAAAGGAATGCCAGTGACATGGTAGGGTCCCAACTAAGGTGCACAGGATGGACAGAAAAGACTAGTGGTGCAAAAAGCCCAAAGTAGCCCAGCCAGACACAAGGCCCCCATGGTACCACACTCCTGGGGCATGCTCCACCTAGCTGCCTAGGTCCCGGAGGTTCTGAACTCCACCCTGCCAAGTGTAAGGCCCCACACTCTGGGGGTGTGTCCTCACTAGCTGCTCAGAGGATCTGAGTTCTGTATAGCCCAGCATCCCAGTGCAATGCGTCAGGGGAATGCCCAGCCAGCTTCACAGGTCACAGAGGTACTGAGCTCAGCCCAGCCCAGAGCCCCAGAGCTGCCCATCAGAGAGCAACCAGCCTAGCTTATGAGTCTTGGGGAATTTGAGCTCTACCCATCAGAGCACAAGGCTCCAGCTCCATAGTTCAGGGGTGCAGCCCAGCTAGCCACACAGCGGGTCCCAGAGGTTCCAAACTCAACCCAGCCTGAAGCAAGGCCCTGGCACCATATACCAAGGGTGTGCTCTGGCCTGTTGTATGCTCCAGAGGCTCTGAACTCCTCCCAGCCAGATGCAAGGTCCCAGCAGTGCCACACTCTACCACAATCCAGGATTGAACTCCACCTAGCTGCCTGGGTTGGAAGGTTCTAAATTCCACTCAGCCAGGTTCTAGGCCCCAGTGACACACTCCAGCGGTGGACCCCCACTAGATGTGTGGAGGATCCAAGCTTTGCCCAGCCCAGCATCCCAGAGAAATCCAGCACAGTACATCAGAGGAATGCCCAGCCAGCCTCACAGGCCACAGAGCACAAGGCTCCAGTGCCATAGTTCAATGGTGTGCCCTGGCTAGCCACAGGGATATCAGAGGATTGAAGCTCTGCCCAGCACAGCATTCCAGTGCAATCCATTGAGAAGGTGCCTAGTCAACCACACGGGTTCCAGAGGAAAATGACAAAATGAAAGAGCAAGAGGCAGTCTCAGTCCTCCAGCCCACTGAAAACAAACCCAACAGACACTAAAATAGAAGACACTGGAAATCACACAACTGAACTTTCTGAAATGATAGCAACTAAAGTAAAGAAACAACTCTATGAAGCTATAGAGGAAATCAGTTCAGAAATAATCTCTCAGGTGAAAAATGACAAACATTATGAAAGAAATGCTGTGTGTATCTAAAGAAGATCTAAATAAGAAAATAGAGGAACATAAGAAAATGATGGAAACCTTGAATGAACAATATAAGACAGAATTAGAATGTATGAAACAGACTCAAAGGGATACTCAGGAAATTAAAAATTCCATTGAAAGCTGGCAAAACCACTTAAATGAAACTGAAGATAGACTCTCAGATCTTGAAGACAGGATGGAAGCTTATAATCACAAAAGAGAAGATCTCTTAAAAATAACAAGGAACCAGGCAACAATTCAACAGCTGCAAGGTGATGCAAAGAAAAACAATATAAGACTGATATGTGTCAATGAAAAAGCAGGGGTCAACACAAATGACATACAAAAACTATTTACAGAAATAAAGGCAGAAAAATTTCCAAATATAGGAAAAGAATCTGATATACAAATAAGAGAGGCATACAGAACTACAAATAACCATAACCAAAATAAATCTTCACCCAGACATATAACAATTAGGATATCAGAAATTCAGCACAAGAACAGAACACTATTTCAGACAAAAGAAATAGATCACCTATGAAGGAATGTCTGTCAGAATCACAGCAGACTTCTCAACACAAATCTTCAAGTTAAGAAGAACTTGGAGTAAAGTAGTTCAGGTTCTGAAAGAAAACAACTTTCAACCCAGATTAATGTATCCTGCAAAACTATCTTTGAAAACTGATAGAGAAATAAGATACTTCCACAACAAAGAACAGCTGAAGAAATTCATTATCCCGAAACCAACACTGCAAAGAGTACTAAAGACACTCTAAAAAGAGACAAAGATAACTACAGTCCCAAGAATGACAGCAGAAGGAAACCACTGAGCAGGGCAAACAATTAAACAGAAAAAGCAGAAAACCAACAACAGAAAGATAACATGACAGGAATAAGTCAGTACCTATCAGTTATATGCATCAATGTAAATGGCCTCAACTCACCAATAAAAACAAACAGACTGGAAGAGTGGATTAAGAAACAAAATCCAACAATATGCTATGTACAAGAAACACATTTAACTCAAAAGGAAATTCATAGACTAAAAGTCAAAGGATGGAAAACTATACTCCATGCAACAGGAACCCAGAAAAAAGCAGGGGGAGCTATTCTGTTTGTGCACTTCAAATCAATAAAGAAGGTCACTATATATTTGTTAAGGGGAAAATTCAAAAGGAAGAGGTAACAATCATAAGTATATGTGCACTAAATATGGGAGCACTCAACTATATAAAACAAATATTGATAGACATGAAAACTCAAATAAGCAATAACACAATTGTAATGGGGGACCTTAATATCCCATTGTCACAAAGAGATAGATCAACAAGACAAAAACTCAGCAAAGAAATTACAGAGGTGAACCAAATCTGTGAACAAATGAACTCAGTAGACATTTACAGAGTGTTCCACACAACAATATCAGAAAATTCATCCTTCTCAGCTGTATATGGGACATTTTCTAAAATAGACCATATACTAGCCCATAAAACATACTTAAGTAAATGCAAAGCAATTGAAATTATTCCATGCATATTATCTGACCATAGTGCACTGAAATTGGAAATGAATGGCAAAAGAAACTGTAAAAACTCTATAAACACATGGAAATTAAACGATACCCTCCTGAACAACCAATGGGTCACAGACAAAATTAAAGAAGAGATTGAACATTGTTTATAATCAAACAAAAATGCAAATACAACTTACCAGAACCAGTGGAACACAATAAAAGCAGTCCTAAGAGGGAAATTTACATCAGTGAAATTTCACATCAGGGAAACAGAACAAACACAAATAAACAACCTAATGCTTCACCTCCAGCTTCTAGAAAAAAAAGAGCAAGTAAAGCTCAGAGTTCAAAGAAGGGAGAAAATTATAAAGATCAGAGAAGAAATTAACTCAATGGAGAGTACAAAAACAATACAAAGAAGTAATGGGTCAAAGAGTTGATTCCCTGAAAGAATAAATAAAACTGATAAACCCCTAGCCAACTTTATCAAAAAAAAGGAAAGAAAAAACTTAAATTCATGCATTGGGGAATGAAAAGGGTGAAATCCTCTAGAAATTCAGATCATCAATATCTACTTCAAAAGTCTTTACTCATGTAAGACAGAAGAAATGAACAGATTCCTAGAAATGTATGAATTACACAAGCTGGACCAAGAAGATAGAAAATTTTGAATAACCCAGTATCAGTTAATGAAATTGAAAATGTAGTTAAAAACTTACCAATGAAGAAAATCCCAGGTCCTGATGGATTCATGGTTGAATTCTACAAGAAATTTAGAGAAGATTTAAAGATAATACTCTTCAAATTTTTTGATGGAATTGAAAGGGAAGCAATTCTCCCTAACTCATTCCTGGAGACGAGTGTTACTCTGATACCAAAAGCAGAGAAAGATCCAACTAAAAAAGAAAACTACAGGCCAATCTCCCTAACAAACATAGATGCAAAAATTCCCAATAAAGTATTAGCAAACAGAATGAAGCAAATCATCAAGGAAACTACACATGATGATGAAGTGGCAGTCATACCAGGAATACAGAGTTGGTTCAACATACACAAACCAATAAACATTATACACCATATCAACAAAGCCAAAGACAAAAACCACATGATCTTCTCAATAGATGTAGAAAAAGCATTTGATAAAGTCCAACACTCATTCGTGATAAAAAAAAAAACCTACAGAAAATCAAAATATATGGTCTTTACTTCAATCTGATAAAAGCCATCTATGACAAATCAACAGCCAGCATCCAACTAAATGGACAAAAACTGAAAGTCTGCAATCTAAAATCAGGAAGAAGACAAGGCAATCCACTATCACCACTCTTATCCAATATAGTTCTGGAAACATTTGCCAGAGCAATTAGACAAAAGAGAAATAAAAGAAATAAGGATAGGAAAGAAAGAAATTAAATTATCATTATTTGCAGATGACATGATATCCTACAGAGAAGATCCCAGAAACTCCACCAAAATAAGTGAATTCAGTAGTGTAGTTGGATACAAAGTCAATACTCAAAAATCAATAGTATTCCTGTACATAAACAATAAACTCACTGAGTGAGAAATTAGGGAAATCACATCCTTCACAATAGCACCCCAAAAAATGAAATACTTAGGAATTAATCTAACAAAAGAAATAAAAGATCTATTCATTTGAAAGGCATGGCAATCTGAAAAAAGAGATCAAAGAGGATACCAAAAAATGGAAAGATACCCCTTGCTCATGGGTAGGAAGAACCAACATTGTGAAAATGACCATATTCCCCAAAGTGTTACACAGACTTACTGCAATCTCAATCTAAATACCATTAGCATACCTCACAGATCTAAAGAAAACATTCCTAAAATTCATTTGGAAACAGGAGAGACCTAGAATAGCAAAGGCAATTCTAGGCAACAAAGGCAAGGCAGGAGACATCACAATGCCTGACCTCAAATTATACTACAAAGTTACTGTGATAACGGTGGTACTGGAAAAAAAAAAAAAAAAAAAAAAAACAGACCTGAGGATCAGTGGAGCAGATTAGAAAATACAGACACAACTACAAAAATATTCAATCATCTTGTCTTTAACAAAGGGGCCAAACATGTTCACTGGAAGAAAGATAGCCTCTTTAATAAATGGTGCTGGAAAAACTGTCTTTCCATATGCTGAAGACTAAAAGTAAACCCATGCCTATCACCATATACTAAACTAAATTTAAAATGGATCAAAGATCTAAATATTAAAACAGAAACACTAACTCTACTAAAAGAAAAAGTAGGTAGAAATTTTGAAGATATAGAGGTAGGTGGAGAGTTCATGAACAAAACCCAAGCTGCACAAGAAACATTTCAAAGAATCAACTGGGATCTCATCTTTTTAAAAAGTTTTTGAACATCAAAAGAAATCATCAACAGAGTAAAAAGACAACCCTCAGAGTGGAAAACAGTTTCAGCCAACTCTCTCTCAGGCAAAGGACTTCTATCTAGCACATATAAAGAAATGAAGAAAAAAAACTGGGCCCCCAAATTCAATCCAAAAATGGTCATCAGAGATGAATACACACGTCTCAGGTGAATAAATACAAATGGCAAATAAATATATGAAAAAATGTTCAACAACACTAATCATTTCAGAAATGCAAATAAAACAACACTGAGATTCATTCTCACCCCACAAAGAATGGCTATCATCAAGAAATCAACCAATAACAAATACTGGTGGGACTGTGGGATAAATGGAACACCTCTCCACTGTGAGCAGAAGTATAGACTGGGTATAACCATTGTGGAAATCAGTGTGGAGATTCCTCAAAAATTCTAGGATTAGAGGTCCCATTTGACCCAGCTATTCCCCTTCTTGGTATTTTCCCAGAAGAATTCAAAACATCACACCACATCGATATATGTGCACCCATCTTTATAGTAGTGCAATTTGTTTTTGTGAAAAAATTTTTTATCTTAAAGAGAAAAAAAGAAATTATAGAAAAATCAAGAAACAAATAATCAAAAAAACAAAAGCAAAATGACAACAACAACGAAGAGCAACAATAGCTATATAGGTTTTCAAAACAAGATGATAGAAATTATAAACTATTTGAAAAAAGTAGAATGTTTTTGGTAGTCCTTAGTTTTGTATAACAATGGTTGTTATACTGCATATTGTTATCTTCAAAATGGTTGCTCAGGTTACCAGATACAGGAACAAAACAAAACTGTAAAACAGAATAAAACACTGGATTTCAAAAACAAGACAGAAGGAAGTCTCCCACAGTTGCTATAATGCATATTGTTATCCTCCAAATAGATACTCAGACTACTAGCTTTAGGCCTGCAAAGTCAATCAAACAATACAAGCATTAAGTTATTATTTTTTTACTTCATTTGCCTCCACTCAGTCTGACTTCCTCTGAACCAGTCCATTGCTTACAGCGAGGAGGGAGGGGGTTGCTCTTCTTGTCTCCCAGCCCACATACCAGATGGCTCATAGGAAGGCATGGTTTGGCTTCTTGATTCTCTTCCCTTTCCCCATGGCTGCTGCTTCAGCTCATGGGAAGACATGGTTTGGCTTCTTGATTCTAGCAGCACAATTTGTAATAGTTAAATCTTGGAAGCAACACAAATGCCCATCAATCAAGGAATGGATCAAGAAGATGTGGTATTTTTATATAATGGAGTAGTACTCAGCTATAAAGAAGGATAAACCTGAGGCTTTTATTCAGAAAGGGATACAGTAGAGACCATATCATAAATGAAATAAATTAAACTCACATGTGCAAACATTATATTGTCTCCCTAGTATAAGAAACTAAAAAAGTAAATACGATCCAAAATCTATGATAGGTATTGTGAAAGGGAAAGAAACTGCTCAAAAGGAAGAACTAGGGTGGGGGGAAGGAGAAAAGAAGGAAAAGAAAAGAAAAGAAATATATATATATATATATATATATATATATATATGATAGCTAAGATAATAATACTAAGTTCTTTTAGTCCATTTAAAAAATGATTTGTGCTTATATTGTTTGATAAATTATGCATGCCTATATCTTGTAATCTGAACAACTACTTTGAAGACAACAATACACAAAATATTAACCATTGTTAATTTCCTACTATCTTGTTTTGAAATTCTGTATCATTGTTTTTTTGGGGGGGTTTTTTCCTCTTTAAAATAAAAAATAAAGTAAAAAACATTATAAACTATTTTTAAAAAGTAGAATGTTTTTGGTAGTCCTTAGTTTTGTAGCATACAATGTATTTCAAAGCTATTTTCTTAGTGACTACCTTGGGAATTTTGATTAACATCTTTAACTTACCACAAACAACTTTGAATAATACTAACCTAGTTTCCATAATATATAAGCACTATGGTCATATACTTTATATCATTGTCACACACTTTATATCATTGTCACAGATTGCATCTTTATATATTGTGGCCTCTTAAACATAGAATCATCATTTCAAGCATTTAACTATTAAATTATCAGGGATCCCAGCAAAGATTCCAATCTCCTGTTTGGTTCTATAATGCAAGGCTGCAAAGAAAAACTCAGAAAAGATAAAAGTGTACTGGGGAACTAGAATGATCAGTGCTTGGTACAGCACAGGCCCTGAAAGAGCCAGATCCACAGTATTTACGGGCTGTAGAATCTATAGAGCAGGGTGAGGAGGCTATGGTGGTTGCTGGGGATAAGACACTGATGCAAGTAGGACTTGTAAAGGAGGGAACAAAACATTCTTGCATCAAAAACAGAAGAGACCAGGAAAAGTCATAGTTAGTGAGTAATTTGTTTTTCAAATAAAATAAACTACAGTTCTGGGAAAGGAATTTGGGAAGAGCCACTTGTCCTCAGCTGCCATGTTGTCTCATATCAGAGCCCACACAGCTTCACAGACCGTATCTCTGGTCTCTGCCGTGGCCATTGGCAAAGGGTCAGGATGCTAATCCACAGCCATCCATGATACTTTTATGAGTCCCTTAGGCTTTGGCCTGGCTCACTACTTAAAGCAAGCCAATCCAGAGGTTAACTCTTTACAGCCTGCACTGCTTATTGTTAACTCTGGGCTTAATAAATAGGGTGATCTCCCACATTAAATCATACAGGAAAAAAAGAGAAGATATGAATCAGAGCAAAAACTCAGTCATTATGGTTTAGGAACTAAAGGGTCCTCCAAAAGTCTCATATGTTCACAGGTGGGACTTTCAGAAGGTGTTGCTTTGTGAGGACACTAACCTAATCAATGGTTCCATCCTTTGAAAAGTCATGTGCATGGTTAGTCCATGTTAACAAATACAAATGGACTCATATTGAACTTAACCTCTTTGGGCTTCTGGTTTTTAAACCTGATTTTTTTTTCAATGAGCAATCTACTGTGAGTACTCTTCAATGTCAATAAATAAGCATCTACAAGAAAAACGAAAGAAAAGGGTAGAAACCCACTGGAGGCCATAGGTTACTGGGGGTTTACTTTGAAGATACATCTTATTCCCTGCCCCTTATTCTCTCTCTAGCTCTGTCCCCCACATCACCCTCCTCTCTGCTCTTTGGATGCCAGGAAGTGATCAGCTTTTCTGTTGTACTCTTTCTGCCTTGGAGCCAGCCAGTTGTGGGCTGAAACCTCTCAAACTGGGAGCCAAAATAAAGCTGTTTTCCTTTAAATTGCATATGTCAGGTATTTTGTCCCAGGAAAAGAAAACTGACTAACGCACCAACAACACTAGATTTTACACTTACTTATACAGTTTCTTTTATTTCTTCTTATGGCTTGAATTTACCATCACTGTCTGTTATGGTTTAAAAACTGGTGGTCAACTTAACACCTGCTGAATTACATCAGCATGGTGCTGAGTGTACATGGCCCATGAGCTGAGGTGCTGAGGAAAGTTGCCAGTATAAGTAAGGGATGTGGAGAGGAAAAGTGTAGCATTGTGGGTTCTCCCAAGTATTATTGTTGTTTGGAGCCATTGGTTCTCCTGGAGTAGCTTGTCATGCTGACTCCCCTGATATGAACTTGGCTGTTATCACTGGAGGAGCTCAGGACCTTGTTGCTGAGAATAGCTGCAATTCACTTTGGGGGAGCTTTGGTCCTTAATTTGAGCATCGCTTCCTGGCTCCGGAGGGGTAGATGTGTGCTGTTTAATCTCCAAGAGAAGTCTGTCAGCTGGCTTCCTGATATGTACTTGGCTGTTCTTATTGTTGGAGGAGCTCGGGACCTCAGTGTCACTGAAGAAGGCTGTGATGTTTTTAGGGGAGCCCTGGTCCTTATTTTGAGTGTCACCTCTTGGCTCCAGTGTAGAACCCTCAACCTACTGCACAGATCCTTCACCCGCTGGCACAGACTTTGTAGCTTCCACTGCTGACCTTCAGGCCTTCCCAGTGCAGATCTGTAAAACAGACTTGCATGGGTCTTCGTCATAGGTTCTAGGTCTTCAGCTGGACTCACACAGGACATAGCTGTGGAATCCAAGCCCTTGGCTGGGTTTCCTTAGGTCTTTAGTGTTATGGACAGATTTCCTGTACTTTCCTGTATTTAACTCTGGGTGACCATTATAAATAATACTATAAATTCTGTGTCTTGTATGTAATTGTACTCCATGCAACCCCTGACTACAGTACTTTTTATTTCAGCCTGCAGGACTTACTTGGACACTTCTTGCAGAGTAAGTATACTGATAATGAAGTCCCTCACTTTCATTTATAATTTCTCCTTCATTCTTTTGTGTGTGTGTGTGTTTGTACCAGGAATTGAACTCAGGACCTTACGCTTGCCAGGCAGGCGCTGTGCCACTGAGCTATATCCCTGGCCTCTCCTTCATTCTTGAAAGATAATTTTGCCAGGCATAGAATTCTTGGTTGCATCTTTCTCTTTCAGAACTTTATGTCATCCCACTGCCCTTTGGCCTCTATGGATTTTGAGAAGCAATTTGTTGTTAATATTGTTGAGGTTCTTTTGTGATGAAGACTTCTCTCTGTTTTCAAAATTCTCTTTTTGGGTCTCAACAATTTGACTATAATGTGTCTCCAAGTGGATCTTTTTGAGTTTACCTTCCTTGGAATGCATTGAGTTTCCTGTTTGTCTATCTTCATGTCCTCCAATTTGGGAGGATTTCTGCCATTAATTACCTGAATATTCTTTATCCATGTCTTATGATTCCTCTAATCCACATGTTAATTATTTGGTAGTATCCTACATATCCCTCATGTTCTGTTGATTTTTCTTCATCATTTTTCTTTTTCTGCTCCTCAGACTAATTTCAATTGTCTTATTCTTTAATTCATTGATCCTATATTTTGCCCATTTAAATCTGCTATTGAACACTTCCAGTGAGTTTTTCATTTCAGTTATTGTGTTTCTCAGCTGTTCAGTTGTTTCACTTTTATAATTACTACTTCTTTGTTGATATTCTCATTTTGTTTGTACATTGCACTGATTATTTTAGTTCTTTGTCTACAGTTTCTTTTAGCACATTGAACATTTTTAAGATGGACAATTTAACATCTTTGACTAACAATTTCAATGTCTGGAATTTCTCAGAAATATTTTCTGTCCTATTCTTTTTTTACCTGTGAATGGACCATATTTTCTCATTTCTTTGTATATTTTGTATACTGTTGCTGTTGAAAACTGGACATTTTGAGCATTACATTATGGTGACTGTAGAGATTTAATTTTCTCTTTAGGGATGGCTGAGTCTTGCTTGTTAAGAGCTGGAGCCATCTGTTTGTAACTCTTCCAAATTATTTTTGCAGTGTATGGATTCATTTTGTGTAGTCACTAGAATTTTTATTTGGTTATCTAGGTAGTCAGCTAGTGACCTGACAAAGATTTTCATAATACTTGCCTTCCAAAAGGGCCTGGAAGACCAAGGAAAGGCCCTGTTTCCTTTTAAAGTGCATATTTTTCCCAAGCATTTCTTCAATAGCTGCCTTGACTTTCTCAAGGTTTTTCACAAGGAATTAACCTAATGGCTTTTGTCAACTATTTTTAAGTTGCATATATTCTAAAAATCCCTTTGTGAAGGAGATAATGTATTAGTATGCTATAAGCATAGTCTGGGAAAAAATTTGGAGCTAGAAGAATCTAACTGAAGGCTCAAAATTGAAAGATGAAGTGATGTCACCAAATGAAAGCATCAAGAGAGAAAGCTAACTCTTGATCAAGGAAAGTTTGTCAAAAGAAACATCGAGTGTGAGGACAAAGAAACCCCTCACCTACTATAGTCAAAATATGCACTCTTCTGTTAACATTCAGCTACCTGGTGGCTTGTGGTAAGTCCATCTGGTGGTACTGTGTGGTCACTTAACTTGCCTATCATTTAACATATGCTGGGACTTTGTTCTTCTCTCCAGCATAACTGGATCGTTACTTGAATATTACATTTAAGCTGAAGGAGAAAGAACAAAAGGGAAAGAGATGAGATGAGAAAGAGTTTATTTCCCTATTTTCCTTTTTTAAGGTTACCATAATAAACTAGCACTAACTCAGTCACTCAAAACAAAAGAAATTTACTCTTTCATTAGTTCTGAGGATCAGAAGTCCAAAGTCAAAGTGTCATCAAAGCAGTGCTCCTTCTTAAGCATTCTTAAGTGCTTCCTTGACTCTTCAAGCTTCTGGTGGTTCCAGGCACTTCTTGGTCTGCTTAACTTTAATCTCTTGTCTCCGTCACTACATAGTCTTTGCCCATTTGTGTATATTCATTACTTTTAGTCTCTTACAAAAATACCAATCATTGGATTTAGGGCAAATTAAAAAAAAAAGAATAAGCTCATATCAAGATCATTAACTTGATTGCACAAAATACTGTAGTCCCCCTTTATCCATGAAGTCTATAGTCCAAGACTCGCTAGGGTATGCCTGAAAATACATACAGTGCCAAACTCAATATGTACCATGTTTTTGATAGGTAGGTAGATAGATAATAAATAGATAGATAGTAGACAGAGGTTAACTTATTAATTAGACACCATAAGAGATTAACAATAATAACTAATAATAAAATAGTTATAACAATATAACAGAAGTTACATGAATGTGGTTGCTCTCTTTTTCTCAAAATATCTTATTGTACTGGTGTTCATACTTCTTATGATAATGCGAGATGATGCAATGCCCCCATGATGGGTTTAAATGAATTTAATGACATAAGCATTGTAACATGGTGTTAGGCTATTATTTAAGGGTTATTGGAACACAAGTACTGTGATACGGTTACAGTCAATTTTATAACCCAGACAGCTACTCAGTGTCTAATGACCAGGTAGTATGTATAGAATGGATATGCTGGACAAATAGGTAATTCTCATCTGGGGCAGGATGGAATAAAAGAGTAAGAGATTTCATTATGCAACTTAAAATGGTGCACATTTTTAAATATATGAATTATTTCTGGAATTTTCTGTTGAGTAATTTTGGTCCATGTTTGACCTCAGGTAGCTGAAACCACAGAAAGTAAAACCACAGATAAAGGAGGACTACTGTATTTTCAAAAACAAAAAGGAAAAAAGGTCAAATACATACATATCAAGGTATGGTATAATACAAAAAATATATTCAGTCTTTGTCTCTGGTTACTAGTACAGAGTTCTTAAAACTCTTGGAATTTCCTGAGCTGTGAATGCCTTTTGTCACTCAAAATAAGCCCCTTCCAATCATACTTGAGTTTATGCTAATAAGGTGATTTATGATGGATACCCAAGATGGCCTCAAGACACAGCTGGTCACCAGAAAGACCATGTAATTAGAGATTTGGGACTTTTGACTTTACTCTTCTATCTCCAAGAAGAAGAAAGCAGCGGGACTAGAATTTCAGTTCTTTAAAATCTCTTCAACAGTGAGTTTCCAGACCTTCTGGACTGGTGAACAGATCTAGGTGTTTGGAGGACAGTACACGTGGAGACAGAAAAAAAAAAAAAAAGCCCTCTATACCAGGCCTATGCATCTCTTAAACCTGGCTGTTGCTGAATTTTATCCTTCATAATAAACCACTCATCCAGACATGGTAGCACACACCTATAATCCCAGCATTCAGGGAGGCTGAGTCAGGAGGATCACTGTGAGTTTGAGGCCAACCAAGGATATATAATGAGTTGCTGAACTACACAGCAAGACTCTGTCTCAAAAAATATATATATATATACATATATATATGTGTGTGTGTATGTGTGTGTGTGTGTGTGTGTGTGTGTGTGTCCAACAGCAGGAAACTGTTTTCCTGAATTTATGAGCAACTTTAGCAAATTTTCAAATGTGAGTGGGGTTAAGGGGGCATGAGAACTCTTAATTTATAGTCTGTTGGCCAGAATAACAGATAGTCTGAGACTTGTGACTAACTTCTAAAATAGGACAGTCTGTAAGACTGAATCTTTAACCTGTGGAGTCTACACTAACTCTAGGTAGGTAGTATTACAATTGAGCTTCATCATTGGACCCCCAGAGTTGGTACTGGAGGACTGGAGAACTGGATGACCTCAGATGAAATACCCATAGAGTTAAGAACATTTCTTTTCAACCCAGGTCTTTTCCTTCAAAGTGAAAAGAAAAAAAGAAAAAAAATCCTTGTTTTCTCACCAAATCAAGTAGCATTAAGAACAAATTAATTAAATCAATGAATATTATATTTATGAAATCAACCTAAGAAGACAAGATAGAGAATAACAAGAGTCATGATAGAGATTTCTTTTGTATCTGGTTAGCTGTGAGGTCCGTGTGCAAACTTCATATTTTAAAAAATAAAATTTCAGCATTTACTCCACCTCCATCAATCTCGAGTTTACATTATGGGTGGACTTTTGTGAAAATGGGCAAGAAATGCAACAATATTTTATCAAGAGGATGAAATCTGTAAGCTGATGCAATTATGGCAGCCTTGAGCTAAGGAAGCATTCACAAGCAAAGACTCATTTGCAGGCCCATCTCAGTTCCCTCCCTGAAACATCACCTACAATTTCTTACCTTAAAAAGAAATAAGTGATCTAGACTATGGTCAAAGTCAGGCATCCCACAAAAGGGAAAACATTGTTCTCTATCATTCAAATTTCTCTCTCTCTCTCTCTCTCTCTCTCTCTCTCTCTCTCTCACTCTCTCTTTGAATAGCACTTCCTCTTCAAATACTATTCTTTCTTTCTCTTTCTCTTTCTTTTTCTTTCTTTTCTTAAATACCAATATTTGCTTCCACAAACATTCAATTTTCTCTTCTATCAATGCCACAATGCCACAAGATACACATCATTATTTTACTACTAAAGTGGGGCTGTAAGATTACACAGCCATCTAATTGTGGACCTGAACATCAGACACAAGCTCTAAATCCCATGCTCTTTCCCTTGAGATAGCTTCCTTTTTACTCTTACTATTTCCTTCTTCTCCTTTTTCCCCATTCCAAAGGCACTCACAGACTTAGAATTTGCAACCACTACTCTAAGATCTATGGTTCTTAGCATGCTGAGAGCCAAAACTACCCAGGGAGCTTATATGAAAGCAGATGATAGGACCACATCCCAGGTCAAACAAATTGCAATATCTGAACTACAGTCTGAACACCATCATTTCATTGCACACATACCCCAGCTGATCCTGATGTGCAGCCAGGATTGAGAGTCACTGCTACAAACGTTTGCCCCTCTTCTTAGCCATAGAGAATAAGATATCTACTCTTTCTAGAATGATCAAATCTTTGGATAATTTCTTCATAACTTGATTAACCCAAGCCAAGAAGAAAATGATCAGTGAGACTGAAAAGATGGTAATTTGAGCTTACTTCCTCTCCCCAAAATCCTCATGAGAGGATCACAAAGTTATAAGGGTGGGAGAAGACCTAGGCCATTAATGTAAAATAAGGGAAATTATATCACTAGACAAGATACTTGGAGAAAATATAGATGACTTGGTGCTGGTGGAAAGAGATGAAGCAGAACCCCAATTTATATAGAAAAACTATGTGGGAACTGTTATGTTTTATATCTAAAATGTTTCCCCTAAAATCTCCTGTGTTCAGAGATGGAGCACAGTCAGAAAAGCAGGTCAGTGAAGGTACGACCTGGAAGGATGTATTCTTGTCCTCAGTTTCTTCTTTATCTCATTGCTTTCTTGTTTTCTGTAATGTGAGCAACTTTCCCCTACCATGCCCTTATATGCTATTTCTATATTGGAACCAGGCAATCAGGTACTAACCCCACTGAAACTATGAGCCAAAATAAACCTCTCCTTTAAATTGTGTCAGATATTTTGCTTCAGTAATGAAACAGTTGGCTAATATAGATAATTGGTACCAGGAGTGGGACTATTGCTGAGTCTGTACCCAGACTTTGGAATTGGTTTGCAAGAAGAGTCCAGAAAGGTTTGGAGATGTGGGCTAGAAAATCCCTAGAATATTGTGGGCAGTGCTTGCTATGTAATGCTTATCAGAGCTCAGAAGACCAGAATGCTGATAATAATGCATATGCTAAAGGCCAGACTCAGGAGATTTCCACTGGGAACAAGGACTCCATTGGCAGCTAGACTAGAGGCCATATGTGTTATGACATAGCAGAAAATTTGTGTAAATTCCTCCCATTTCCTGAGACTTTTCAGAAGAGTGAGATTAAAGGTAGTAGACTAATTAATCTGGTAGATAAAAGAAAGTACAAGGTAGCCCAGTGTTCAGGCTGTGGCATGGGTACTGCTGAATGCTTTCAGTCAGATTTACAGTGATAACAGAGGCAAAAAGTGGAGTTGAATTTTGTGAAGACTAGCCAAAAGGGAAATAACTGTAAAGGGCAAGGAAGAGTGTGGTTACTAAAAGATTAGCATTAAAAATAAACCAAGTTTTAAAAAAAGCCAAGTATTTGTATCAGGACAATAGGAAAAATGGCTTGAAAGCATCTCAGAATTGTCCAAGAATCCACCCATCTCAGGCTTAAAGGGTGAAAAAGGGTCAACTACTTTGAAAGACTTTGATAAGAGAGTTCCAGGGTGGCCCGCCCATTCAGGCCTGTATATCTTTAGGGGAGCATTTTCCTGATTTCAGCCACCCAGTCACTCAGAGGCCACTCTAGCCATGGTCCAAGGAGGCCCAGCTACTGCTCAAGTTGGTGACAGACTTTGGTATCATCAACATGGTGTTGGTTTTTCAGGCATGTAGAATGTAAGAGTTGTGGGATCATGGAGGCTTCCACCCAGATTTCAGAAGAAAGTCTTGGAGGCCAGGCAAAAATATGTGACAATGTCACAGCTCTTGCCAGGATCCCATGATATGATGTTGCAAGAAGCTGTGAGAACGAAGAGAAAGTGATGCAGATACTTTAGGAAGTTGAAGATGCTAACAAGATTACATGCTTGCTGAGAAAAGACACAAACAGAAAGTAGAAGCATCCTGAAAGAGGTCGTGTAGACTGCAACTGGCAAGGTTGTAGGGATGGTACTTCACAAGCCCTTGGAGCTCACAACTCAACACAGTCTTCTCCAGGTGCTAGACACTGAACTACAGGATTTAATGTTTGCCATTTTGGATTAGAGTCTTCCTTTGGTCCAACTGCTTTCTATACCCTGTTCCTCCCTTTTATAATGGCAATGTTTACTCTGTATCATTGCATGTTGAAAGTATTTAACTTGTTTTGTGATTTTCACAGGAACTCATAGCTAAAAGTTTGCCTTGAGTCTCAGAGGAGACTTTGGACTTGGACTTTTCAACAGTGATGGAACTATTAAAATTTTAGCAACTCATGAGATACATTACCTGTATTTTGCATAATGAGATGGACAGTAGCCTTTTCAATTGATTTTATTGGGTTTTTGGGGGGTTGGTTTTTTGTTTTTTGTTTGTTTTTGTTTTTGTTTTTGTTTTTTTTTGTACTGCAGATCAAACTCACAACCTCACACTTGCCAGGCAGGTGCTCACACCACTGAGCTAAATCTGTGGCCCTGACATTAGCCTTTTGAGAGTCAGGGGATGGAATGTTATAGTTAATATCTAAAAATTCTCCCATAAGTATCATATTTCGAAGATGGATCCTGGTTGGAAGAGGCAGGTCACTGATCAAGAAAAGTATATTCTTGTTCCTGGCTCCTCTCTTCTTTCTTTGATTCTTGCCAGCATGATGTGAGTATCTTTATTCTGCCATGGCCTTCCACCATGTCATTTCTGCCTTGGAGTCAGCTCACCATGGACTGACTCTACTTAAAATAAAAGCAAAAAAAAAAAAAAAAAAAAAAAAACACCTCTCTTTCTTTAAGTTGTGGGTGTTGGGTATGTTGTCCTTCCCAATATTTGGGGAGTTCTCAGATTTGAACTGGAAGAAAATGAGACTGAGTCATTTAGAGGGTAGAAAGTGAGAGTAGTACCCTACAAACAGAACAATTGATCTCCCAGGAGAGACTTGGAGGGGCATAGAGTACCCCACCCCAGTACCTGCCCACAGAGGCTTAAAAGAAGCAATATTTTGAGAAGTAGTGAATTCCTGAGGCAAAACTGCCTTCCAACCAAATTCTTGCAGTTGGATTGATCTCCAAGTGAGAAAAATAAAACTGCCCAATAAATAACTACTGAAAACATCTCCTTTAGGATTAAGAGAACAGGAACCAATACAATCACTGACAAAAATATCCCTGAATTCTTCAGACTGAATAAATTTATATCTTCTCCCAAAGGAAAAAGAGAAGGCCACAGAATAAATGCAAAGATTTAGTTACAAAAATGAAGAAAATATTTTAAAGACTTGGTGCAAATGTTTAATTTTTTTGAGACAGGGTCATGTTATATTACCTAGGCTGACCTCAAACTCTTGGACACAAATGATCATCTTCCTCAGCCTCCAAAGTAGTTTGGACTATAAGCACATGCCAACAAGCCTGGCTTCACACAATTTTTAATTTGGATTTTCAACAACGTTGGGTAGATATTTTGAAGAATACTTGTGAAAAGTATTGGTAAATATTCCTAAAACATGAGAATCATACTAAATTTTTTAAAAATCAATTTTAACTTGAGCAGAGTAGCATATTAGATTTTCCAAAGATGATACTCTCTCAGGTCACACAACTACAATGTGAGCTTCCTCTTCCATAACACGGAGGAGTCTATTTCCTCATGGCCTTGAATCTAGAGAAGAACTGTGACTTACCTGACCAGTGGAATATACCAGAAGCAACACTACCAGTTCTGGGCATAGCCCTCAATTTCATGATACTGCTAACTTCTACCTCTTGCCCATTGGAAGTTGGCAGCATGTATAAAGTGTAAGCACCCTGAGACTACCATGTCATGTGAAGCCCAAGCCACACAGAGAGGCTCTAGGAGGGTGAAACACTAAAAGAGAGACAAACAAACAGAGTCAAGAGACAGAGAGGACAAGAAGCACCAGTCCTGGGCAGAGCAAAGCAGCATGGCTCCCTGTCCCAGATGCACCAGCTAAAGCCATGTGATCAGACACATCACCCAGCCACACTTACCAAAGCCTTTCCTTAAAAATCATGACCAATATAAGACATGAAGTTTTAGGGCCATTTGTAATGGAGAAATAGATACTTGTCAAAGGCAGCCAACAGCACATTGGGTTGCCTTATAGCAACCAGGGGCATGGAATGTGTATGTGCCAAATGTTGAAATTCCAAGCCCTTTTCCCAATTCACTTCCCAGAATGCTGACAGCCAACATTTATTACTCCCAGGCAGGAAACTGGCAAAATATCCTCTGGGAAATCTGACCAACTTCAAAGGAAAGACCCAAAGCAATTCACTGGAGACTCCCAAGCACTACATCATCCACAGTTAACCCCTATGCAGCTCTATAGGGAAACAACTCAGGGCTGCAACCCATCTGAAAAAGGAAGTCAACATGAAAAACAGAAATCAAACAGAAGAAAAGGGATTGGAAAGAAACCAAAAATATGCAGGAAAAAAGACACAAATAAAACAATCATTATTATTGTTGAAGACAGTGATATAGGAAACACAATACCTAGGGCACATTCCTATAATTTCCTAGGGCACATTCCTATAATTTCCAGTTACTTGGAAAGCTGAGGCAGAAGGATAACAAGTTTGAGACCTGCCTTCGCAGCTTAGGGAGACCCTATCTCAAAATAAAAGTTGGAAAAGATCTGGAAATGTAACTTGGCATTAGAGTGACCCTGGGCTCAATATCCAGTACCACAAAAAAAAAAAAAAAAAAAAAAAAAAAAAAAAAAAAAAAAAAAAAAAAAAAAAAAAAAAAAAAAAAAAAAAAAAAAAAAAAAAAAGAAGAAAGAAAATATTGTACTGGATAATTTAATTGTACTCATAAAACAAGAGCAAGATGTGATTTAAAGGAAAAAGTCAGTGAACGAGAAGAGCTTTGGGCAATTAAAACATATGACTTACAAATAGCAGGAAAACATTGGGTCAAGGAGGTTCAAATCAGAAGACAGTAGCCTGCCTTCCTGGTGAGTGGCATGCGACCCACACAGGCTCCCGGAAGAGAAGTGCCTCCTGAGAACCCATCACATTGGGTCAGGGAGGTTTGAACCAGAAGACAACTAGCCTGCCTTCCTGGTGAGGGTGCACAACCAGCACAGACTCCAGGAAGAGAAAGAGATGTACCTCCCGTAGGCCTACCAGCATGCAGGCTAAGAATCAAGAACATCTACTCCCACCCCCCACCCCATAAGCAACCTGCTGGTTCAGAGGACTGGCTAAGTTGATATCAACTAAGGTACATGAATCAACTAAAAAATTGTATTGTTTGGTCGATTTTGCAGGCCTGGGGCCAGCAGTCTGAACATCTCTTGGAAAGATGACAGTATGCAATGTGGCAAATACGGGGGATTCCCTTCTGTCTTGTCTTTGAGACCCAATATTGTTCTCACTGTTTTGCTTTATTCTGATTATTTTTTTTCTTTATTTCATATTCTGTTTTTATTGGTTTTATTCTGTTTTGTTTTTGGTTTGATTTTACTATACTTGATGGAATGGTCAATTATTGTGAAAATAACAAGATATACTATAGTAGCTATTGTTTTCCTAGTATCTTTCTTTGAAGTTCTGTACCAGTTCTACCACTTAGTTTTGATTGACTTTGTTCTGTTATGTTTTGTTGGATTTTACTATCTTTAAAACAAAATTTAATAAAAAAAAAAATAGCAGGAAACTTGGAAGAAACCTTATGGAAATTTTTTAAAAAAGAGCAAAAGATATAGATGAGCATAAGAGATAATAGATATGACAATTAGAAGACCACAATGCACCTAATTATGTTTCATCCAAATAATAAAAAGTTCCAAAGAGAGTGAAAAAAATGAAGAGGAGGAAATTACCAATAATGTCTGTCAAGAAAATTTCTCAGAATTGAAGGCCCTGTCATCACGAAAATTAATTGCATTGATTAGGGAAAATAAAGGATGGGGGGTGTGGCAAATAAAAGAAGAAAAGATATAAACATACAAAGGATTAAAAAACAAACAACTTAGAATTTCTCAACTGCAACTCTAAGACAATAGTGCAATAGCTTCTAATTTCTAAAAAAATATTTCCACACTGGACTCACCTATCCCGACAAACTACTTTGTAAGAGAATTTTCAGACATCTGAGGTGTCAAAAAAAACTAACCACCTACACACTTTTCTTAGGAAACTGCTGGAAAGCCTGTTTCATTAAACAAAGGAATTAAGCAAGGAAGAAAATACAAGATCCAGGAAACAAGCTTTCTGCACAGTAGAACGGTAAAGAAACTTCTCAGATGTCAGTGAAGGGGGATCTCAGCATGACAGCAGGCCATCCAGAGGTGAGCTCCTGAGAGGCACAGGGGACAGAATGGTTGGTACAAATGCACATCTCAAGAGGAAATCCAGAATACAAACATAGAATTGAGACTCAGAGGTTGGTAAATACATGGCCAAACAAATAAACCAAATAAATATAAGCTAATGCAGCCCAACCAGTAGAGACATAACTGAGCCCCTCGTATAATGTCTTTTTTTAAATGAACGTTTTCAGTTTTTATTTATGGTGGGGTCACAGTGCTGGGGATTGTACCCAAGGTTTTACTCATGATAGGCAAGTACTCCACCACTGAGCTACATTCTCAGTCCTCAAATTTAAATTAATTATATGTCACATCTAACTCAACATATACAAATATTATTCCAACTTAAAATCAATACCAAATTACTGAGATATTTTGTTCTTTTTTCAGACAAAATCTTTGAGATTCAGTATATATTTTGAATTTACAACATATCTCATCTGCCCACTAGAATTTCTCAGAAATATTTAACTTCAGTGTTCAGTTTTTTATTAATTTGCAAATGAAAAATGATTTATCTACTAAAGGTTTTTCAAACATGTTTAAAAGTTTTCAACCGGGTGTGGTGGTGCAAACCTGCTATCTCAGCAGTTCGGAGACAGAGGCAGGATGATCACTGAGTTCAAAGCCAGCCTGGGCTACATAGTAAACTCAGGGGAAACCAGAACTATACAGTGATACCCTGTCTCAAAAAAAAAGGTCTGTTTTTAAATTTAGATATAAAAAAGTTAAAATTAAATAATATTAATAATTAATTCTATATTGCTTTAATCAGATTTCAAGCCCCCAAGAGCTACATGTAGCTAGGTTCAAAGATAGCACAAAGTTATTTGGAAATGAAACATAATCATAGTTGCTGAAAGGCTCAGCTCTGAATAACATCTGTGAATATTATCTAGCTAAAATATAATATAAACTGCATTGGAAAGATAAGGGATGGTAAATAGTAATTGTTCAGGGAGGAAAAGAAAATTAAGTGCCCTTCTTGCTTGATAAAAGAAGTCTATAGGGAGGAGAACGAGAATGGCCCCTTGCGGGGCCGAGCCCACTGGGCCTAAGTGGCGCAGGCACTGACCAGGACTCAACTGAACTGCCTTCCCGGTGCCTGACCTCTTAGGACCCTGGAGGAGAACAATGACGGCCCTTTGCGGGGCCCAGCCTGCTGGGCCCGAGTGGCACCAGTGCGCGGGCTTGGAATCAGGGACAAACACTCCCCCACCACCACCACCCTGTCAGCAACCTGCTGTTTCGGAGGTCTGGCTAAATTGATAACAACCAAGGAACATCAAGCAACTATTTGCTAGTATTGTTTCATAGATTTTGTAGGCCTCTGGTCAGCAACCTGAGCATCTCTTTGGAAGGTGACAGTAAGCAATGTAGCAAGTATGGGGGATTCTCTTCTGTCTTGTCTTCGAGGCCCAATATGGTTCTCTCTGTTTTGCTTTACTCTGATCATTATTATTATTAATAAAAAAAAAAAGAAGTCTATAGAGGGCCTAAAACTCAAGAGTCAAAACATAGCATTATAGTGGCTGGGAAGATAGCTCAGTGCCTAGATGCGGGAGGCCCTAGTTTGATACCCAGCACAGAAAAAAAAGTAGCAGTATCACCTTATCACCCTATGACTTCATTACAAATATAGAAGTAAATATAAAGGGCACTTACTTAGCATGAGAAGGCCCCTAGCACCACAAAAAAAAAAAAAAAAAAAAAAAGATAAAGGAGGTTCTAAACTGCTTCTTGCGGCCTAAGACATCCCTAGGGCTGGTGCTAGGACTTCCATGCCATGGCTCGCAAGCTCCAGTCTTTACTCACCCTTCCGACCAAGAAGCCCCAATAGTCTCTGGTTCCCAAATCAAGCATCAGCCTCACCAGGCCTGCCCAAGGGAGAGAAAGAACAAGAAACAACTGAACATATGGATGAAGTACAAGATGAAATAGACAGGCTTAATGAACAAGCCAGTAGGAAGATATTGAAAGTAGAACAGGGGGGAAAAAAGGGAGGGGTGGGCGTAGAATAGAAATATAACAAACCCCACCAACCATTTTTTCAGAAGAGGTCAGGATTGATTGCCAAAATCCCAAATATTTAAGTAACATTTGTTAACCGTCCACAAGTGTCTGTGGGGAGGAAGACGAAGAGGCACTGCATTATTTGACCAGAGTCGAAGTGACAAAATTTGAAGATATAAAATCAGGTTGCAGAATAGATTTTTATTTTGATGAAAATCCTTACTTCAAAAATAAAGTTCTCTCCAATGAATTTCGTCTGAATGAGAGTGGTGGTTCATCTTCAAAACTCACTGAAATCACATGGCGATCTGGGAAGGAATTGACCAACCATTCAAGTCCAGCGCAGAATAAAGCCAGTAGGAAGAGGCGGCATGAAGAACCCTAGAGCTTCTCTACCTGGGTTACTGACCCGTCTCATGCCAATGCAGATGAGTTAGGAGAGGTCATCAAAGATGCTATATGGCCAGATCCATTGCTGTACTGCTTGATTCCTGACATGGATGAGGAGGAAGGGGAAGAAGAAGATGGTGGTGATGATGAAGAAGAAGAATTGGAAGATATTGATGATGAAGGGCATGAGGATGAAGGTGAAGAAGATGATGATGGTGATGAAGGGGAGAAAGGAGAGGAGGATGAAGAAGATGACTAATTGAACTGATGGATTCCGACCTTCTTTTTTTTCTCTCTCTCTCTCTCTCTTTATTTTTTAATTTTCACCAGTTCCTGGGAGCAAGTTGCAATCTCCCCCTTCCCCTGTGTTCAGTGACCATTCTTGAGGTCCCTATTCTCAAATGCCATGGTTCTCTACTTAATTTGTGGGGAGAAACCTGAGCAGAATACAGTGGGAAAGGATGTCCATAACCTTCTGTTCTAAATTCATGGTGAAGCCGGGCGTGGTAGCACACGCCTTCAATCCCAGCACTCGGGAGGCTGAGGTAGGCGGAGTGTTGTGAGTTCGAGGCCGGCTTGGGCTACAACGCAAGCGCAAGGCTGGCCTGAGCTACACAGTGCAACCCTGCCTCAAAAAACTAGGGCGGGGAGTTTGGCTCAGTGGCTTAAGCACCTGTCTGGCAGGCGCGAGGTTGTGAGTTTGATCCTCGGTGCCTCAAAAAATAAAAAAAAAAATAGAAATAAAAATAAATTCATGTTGATCCCCTCCTGTCTCCACACAAACCATGTGCAATCAACACCACTGTGCTCTGTAGAAAGAAAGAAAATTCTCCACTCCCTTTGTTCTGCTGAAATCGGAGGGTGCTCGGCCCCTGTGCAACAGTATGTAGAATTACAGCTTTTTTCCTCCTTTCTCTGAATATTGGGTTCAGAAATTACACTGTGTCTCCACATGAATGTGAACAATTAGCATTTACCAACATATACCTGTCTACTTTTCTTTTCCTTTTTTTTTTTTTTTTTGTCCCTGGAATAGAACTCAGGACCTTGTGCTTGCCAGGCAGGTGCTTCACCACTGAGCTAAATCTCCGGGCCAACTACTTTCTTATTTAAAAAAAAGAGAGAGAGAGAGAGAGAGAGAGAGAGAGAAAACTCTTTAAAAAGGGGTATAGAAAGTCAGCAAACCCTGAGTTTGAGATGTTTGGGTGGGTTAAGTGGGAAATTGACAACATGGCTTGTCCTCTGGCATGTTTAATTGTGATGTTAATGGGCATTTTTGCAGTTTAAAATGACACTTTTAAAATAAAATTCTCTCCTAATGATGACTTGAGCCCTGCCACTCAATAGGAGAATCAGCAGAACCTGTAGGGTCTTATATACAATTGATATTCTTTATTGTAATTTTGTTGGTTTATTTTTAAATTCTTTTTGTTTTCACTGGAAAGGAAAAGAGGATGCACAGATTTAAACATTCAAAATGTGCAAGTTGCTTTGTTACAAAAAGAAAAAAGTAAAAGAATATGTGAACTAGCTCTAATGACTACCTCGGAGTAGAGACAATGGAAAGAGGGAAAGGGGTGGGGGGGCCTTGGAACTCATAGCTTTCTTTTCATTTTTTTATTAGTACATGTCTATAGCATGTGAAGTATACATTCATCCTGGGGAGTGGGTACATGTACATTATACAGCTTGTTTCTTTTTTTAATCCCTCCCCCTTCCCATCTACTTCCTTCCCTCTGCCACTAAATTCCCTTTCCCCATTTTCTTTCTTGTCATTATTATTCTTCTTAGCTTATGTTTATGATATATAATGTTCACATTATGATATAATGTTATTAGGTTCCTGTACATGGCATACCTTTATGCTACTTACTTCCCTTTCCTCTCTGCGTCTGCCCTCACCCTCAGTCTCCTGGACCCTTTCCCACTTGCAAGAGATCCATCCCCTTGTTTCCTTCTGTCCATCCTTCATTATGCTTTTTGTTTGTACTTTACCTTAACAGGCCTTACAAATTGTCTGACTCTAAATACATGCATGCATGATTTTTGTTTTTTAAAAAGAGTTTTTAAATGATCACTGGAAGATCTGTCCATGAATGTGCAGAGAATTTTCTTCCTCTTCCTCTTTTGTGTGTGTGTGTGTGTGTCTGTGTGTGTGTGTGTGTGTGTATTTTCTATTTAATGTCGATGATGTTGGCTTGCAACACTAAAAAGACACCCTTTTCCTTCATCCTACGGAAGGAGCACTGAGGTGACACCAGGAGGCAGCCCCAAGACTAAAAGGAAAAATGAAGTGAAAGAGATGCTGGTGGCCAGTAGCAGATGCATCCTCCTGGCCAAATCCCAAATCCCGCTCTCAAGTGCTCACACACTGAGCCAAGCAGGAAAGGCCTAGAGAGGGCACACAAACGGCTTCCTGCAGAGCCCTGGAGGCAAGCCCAACCCCCAGAGCTGACTTTTGCAAAGAATACAGAACACTGCACCCGCTGCCCATAACCAAAACCTACACTTTCTATGAGATCCACCAAGCCCAAATCCATGCCTAGGCTTCCACTCCCCTCCCCTCCCAAGCCAATCCTTACCACCCTGCAAATCTCTTGTGCACAGCTTCTTTCTCCATGAAAACTTCCAGATTTCCTAACTACTGTCCTTACTAACCATCTCTTTCTAATCTCATACAGCTCATGTTGTATGTCTCCCACAGTCTGGAATAATTATAATTATAAACTATTCTAATTTCATGCTCTTTTTTATAGAATTTGCATGATAAGAAAAAGGACAATACCATGTATTTTTCCAGCCATACCTAGCACAGGACTCTATCCATACCACAGGTTTAAAGAGTATTTGACAATTGATTGAGGATGATAATGTTATGTGTGCACTCATACATTTCTTATCACAGAAACTTTTATTTTATAGGGATCAGTGAGAGAGAAAGTCAATTTTTATACATAGGAATTCAAGGGAAAACTAAGCCAATTGTTTCTTTGCTTCACGTTCAACTAATGATCATAACTCATGAGTTCAAACTTTCTCTCTTCTTTATCTTCATTTGAAATTTTTCCCTCTATCCTTGATCTCTATAATCTGTTTCCTTCCTCTTTCCCAACCAAATAGACACATGTCTAATGTTTTAGAAATTTGCCCTTGGAAATGTAAAAATACAGTACTGTTTGTATGTGCATGGATTTCTTAATGTTACTAAAATGGTGTTGCTACAGTTCACAGCTTGAATGCCCCAACCTCTAGGAGGTAGGGCCTAGTAGGATGAAGTTTAGGTCATTGAGGGTGTGTCCTTGAAGGTGATATTGGGACCCTTCAACTCCTCTTCCTCCTGGTTCTTTGCTTCCTGGCCACCATAAGGTGAGCAGTCTCCTCTGCCACATGCTTCTTGCTATGATATTCCGCCTTAGCACAGGCCCAAAGCAACAAAGCCCAGCAACAATGAAAGGAAACCTCCAAAGTTGCGAGCCAAAATGTAACTATGCTCTTTTTAAAAATTGTTTATCTCAGGTGCTTGTTACAATAACACAGGCATAATGCTACAGATTTTGCTCTCATTTTTACATTTCCATTCAACATCTTTGTAAAGAAGTGTGCTCCTTCATTGCATCAATAGCTGCATAAACTCTCAGTACATTTCTTCTGGTCCCCAAAAGTTAAGCATCCATGGTGCCTCCAACTCCCTGAATAATGATATAAGGAACATCTGTGAACATGTAGACCTAGGCAAGAGTTTCTCTGGCATCTACTGGGATCCTTCACCATGGCCCATACCAGTCTATGCATATGTGGCTATACCTGTGACTTGTTCTCCAGCATAGCACTATTAGGCAGGCAGTTAAACAGTGATAGACTTGAGAAACAAAGAGGGAGTATAAAATAACATGCTTTGCCAGCAATAGTTAAGAAACAAAGACCTCAGTATAATGCATTTATAATCACTTATTAGGTCCTGCATCAAAGACACAGGGTCGCTATTTCTAAAAGAAGGTGTATAGCATTCCTGACTTTCATAGCCTATGGTCCAATGATATCAGGAAAACAGATGTTCCTTAAAGAATTTCTCTTTTATAAATTTCTTATGCAAGTTTCTTACATGATTAAGGGTCCCAAAGGAACACTGGCCATCTGAAAAGGACTGCAAGACATTTTGCAATTCCAAAGTAACTTCCAAGGAAAATGTTGATAAACATCATAATTCCCCTACTTCCCTGAACCCTATGAGTAACTCTTGGGTGCATATTCAAACTTGCATTCCAGGCAGGTGCCTGCGTGGTATTGCCTGTCTTCTCACATGAAGGCATAATTCTCTGTATATCTACTTTACAGTAAATTCCACCTGTACTTCTGCATACCACCTGTATATCTTGACTGAATTCTTTTATCAAGGGCACAAAAGACCAAGGAAAGTGAGGGACGAGCTCCTTGCAGCATCAGGCCCTGACTTCTCAGTGACAGCTCCACCCATCTGCTTCTACCAGCTGTGTGGAATTCACCAGGGTGTAATTCAGAAATTGCTGTGACAGAAACAGCTCTGGGAACACAGTTGAGCACATCAGAAGGTAAGTCTTGCAATGATTCTTGTCATCTCCTTGAGGACAGAATAAACCAACAGACGATACTGCTTGAGGGGCATTTGCCTGAGCTACACATAGGGGTAATGGTGGTCTCTAAGAAGTGTTGCTTCCCCAGCTGCCCTCGGTGCTTCTGACTCTTGGCTGTACTAGTTAGGGGGACAACTTGTGCAGACAGCTGTTTTCATTTATGCCTCCTGGGTCTTCTACCTTGAGGGAAAAAGGAAGGAGGAAACAAGAAATAAGAAGAGATTAAGAATGCCTGAACTCACAGTCTTGAAATAATAAACAGGTAAACAAACACATATGTGTAATTAACTAGGTGCACTATGCTCTGAGACTGACCGCTTCACTCTGCCATCCAGGCAGCTGATTAACCCTTGGCCAGGTGCTGCTGAGGGACACAGCTCCATCTTTTCTAGCCTGCATCCTTGTATTTCACCATCCGGGTCCTGCTTGGTCCCAGCAGCATGGGACTCCTGTTTATTATCCTCATGTCCTCCACCTGGGGTGCCGAAGCAGGGTTCCTCCGAGTGCTCTTCCTGCCACCATTCTCCCCTCAAGGGCACCCAGGGTCATCTGCTTCCCCACAATGGCGCTTAAGGATCACACACCCTGGCACCCTGTCCTGCCGAGCCTCCCTGCTGTGAAGAGCTAAGTGGAGGGAATACAGATGAGATGTGGAGAGGGAAAAACGCACCAGGAAAGAGCAGAGAGCCCTCCCAGAGCCTTGCTGCTCCTCTGCTTCCTGGTTCCCATCATCTGGGGTCCACCTTTGAATTGTCGAACTCCCTCTTGGTCACATCTGGTTGAAGAGAAAGAGACAAGGAGTTCGGAGACCAATAGGCAGCACTTGGCGTGCACAATAGAAGCAGCTGCTGTTTATAGCCCTTCCAAGGGTGGCCTCAAGCTGGACCTCACACTTCCCCTCCCTGTGGGGCATTGTTTTACACAGAGCATCTGGAACCTCACAGTCCTGCAGCTTAAAAAAAAGTCCACGCATGCTCTGAATCTATGAAATTGTAACAAGCTCTCTTCCTGGGAAAAGGAAAACTTTGCAGATTGGCTCTATTTTCCTCTCTTTGTAAGGTAAGTCCCTCCAGTTCCCAACACCTCAATCTCCACCCGTTAAATGGCAATATAAAGATCGGCCAGTCAGTTATGCGACAAAAACTATATTCCACACAGCCTTTTTCTAAATACCTGCCGATGAGGGTTGAAACACTGCCAATTTCTTAACTAGGGAGAGAAAACCCAGCATGAATTCAGATTGTCAGTTCAAGACTGATATCAACTGCATAAGAGGCAAGTAGCAAGGCCCAACCTGCTTGGCATTGTTGTTTGAGCGTTTTTTCTGACCCCAGGGTTTCTCTTTCCTGGCCTCGTACCCATAGAAACAAGCGTGGAGTTGGCAGGCAGCAAGAAGGCTCTGCATGTGTCATCTGACTCCACCAGCGCCCTTCCAATACCCATCCTTGATTTCAGACGTCTGAGCTGGCTCCACTGGGCAAGGTGGCGCCTAATTACCTCCCTTCTGTTTTTTCCCTTCTCTCTTCTCTTGTCCTCTCCCCTCCCCGCCCCCTCAGAGGACAGCCTTTCCAAGAAATAACATACAGTGCACACCTGGCACAGTGAGATAGGGAAGCTCACCATGGATACCAGGCTCCCATTCCCACTCCGGCGGTGGCTCCTGGGAATAAGTAACTATCTCTAGAATGCTACAAACTCCAGATGTGCACTGACTAGTGCCTTGAGACCTGGCTTCCCTGTCTCATTATGCCTATTTTTCCACAAGTTTCATATATGCATATTAAGCTTTCAGAAGGGGAAAAAATTGGAAATGGTAATCTTCCTTTTAATATGCCACCACATGCCAGCCTCCAACAGCTGTGCACACACAACACGTTAGACTGGACATGAAATATAGCCCAGGACCATTTTTTAAGCATTCATTCCCAGGGCTTACAAAATACATTTACTTGGAGGGAGGTCACACAGTCTTCCTTCTGCATAAAAAGGTGGCTTTGAAATAGGTACAGCCATCTGGAAACAGCCTCCTCCGCTATTGATATGTAAAATGCCCATATTACACCATCTTGTGCGGCAGGAGGCTCACACACACACACACACACACACACACACACACACAGGCCTGTAATTGTTTAAATATATAGCCTCTGATTCTCTGTAGTGCTCACCTTGCTCTAAAAGTCATTTGCCAGCAGCAGAGGTGACTCTGGACCAGCTGGAAGGCAAGTTGCTCACAGGGGCATTTGTCAGTATGTAGGAGGATTGCCGTGGGCCCAGATTTTGGAGAAATCATTTGAACGCTCTCCACTGCTGCTCCAGACTTGCTAATAAGAAAGAGTATGTCAAGTGCACAAGGAGGAGTCAACAGCAAACACACCATCAAAATAATGACCCCTGTTCTTTTGCTCATTAGAGCTAAGTGTTTGGCTCTCACCCCCACAAGACTTAGATATAACTCTAATAACTGGTTTTGTCCTGCATTTAAAGAACAAGGGCAATGGGTTCTATATTGCTAATTGATCTTCAAGTAGTCAGGGGGATGGATGTGAGTTTATTAACATTTGCTCTTTAAAATGGACACTCTCTCCTTTAACAGTCTTTTTTGTTGTGTAGAGCGTATCCAAAAAATTCTTGACCTCTGAGACTATTTGATTTCTCTGTTGTTCTTTCCATTCTTATTTCCTGGGCTTATTTTTTCATCTGTTTTCTTTTTAAAATGTATACATATACATGATTTGTATAATATAAATCAACTGCCTCAAAATGTAAAATGCTTGATCAAAGAGTACAAAGTTTCAGTGAGACAGGATGAGTAATTTCTGGAGATCTGTTGTACAGTAAAGCACAGTGACTATACTTAATAAACATATATTGTATACTTGACAATTGCTTGAGAATAGATCTTAAAATCTCACTACACACACACACAAATGATATGTGAGGTAATGGATACACTAATTAGCTCAATTGTGGAATCATTTCACAATATGTACACATATTAAAACATGACATTATATGCCATAAATATATAATCTTTAACTGTCACTTATACCTCAATAAAGCTGGAGAAAAAATTAATGCCATTCCAAAAGAAATTCCAGGATGAATACAGAGCTCTGGAGTAGCTCAAAGGGTTAAGCTGTTAAATGCACAAATAGCAGAGCTCTTGTTACAGACAGAGAGAGAGAGAGAGAGAGAGAGAGCCAGCCTGTTGGAAGGAGGAGACAACTGTAGGTCAGTCTGTCCTTTACATTGTGAAGAGCTTGAAAGAGGCTAATAAACTCAGCGGCCTATGGCAAAGGTAATTTATTTTATATTCCTGGTCATCACATGCAATATTTTTTGGAGGGGGAGAGCAAATATAATTCAAAGAAAGTGATAAACAATAAAAACAATATCTAGTGATGCTTCCACCCCCAACTAGAAGACCGTGTGCCTTTCTCTCCCCTTTGTGGTGTGCTCTGCATCCCATTTATGCACCAACATTTTGGAGATAGTTTCTAAAAAATACGGCAAAGCGGGTAGCAGCTTTACCTAGTCTGTGGTCAGTGGCCCTTCTTGGAGACGGAGTGAAAATCACCCAAGATAAGCAACAACATCCAGGTGTGGACACTCACAGTCCACACAGGCACCTCCCTGCTTCACTCCCTGGAAAACATGTCCCCTTGGCTGAGTCAGCAGCTGGATGAGAATAATTCCTAAGCGGACAACTCTAGAGCTGATTCTCTGAGCCTATGTGGAGCACATTTTCTCTGGGGCTGCAGAAAAAGACTGGCCCTGCTCTCATCCCCCCGCCCCTGGCCCTTGCACTTGCAACATTTTACATGGATGAGGTCATTGGACTGCAGATGAGGTAACCGTGCAGCCTGCCTGTGAGCTGAAGAGGTTACCACATGACCATTCATGTAAACACAGTGAAGCCCCCCCAGAGGCTGCAGACAGCTGGGCTCTACTGCTGGTTGTGAGCAGTGGGAGCCTTGGGACTCCCAAGAGCCAATCCACTCTTAAAGGAGCCAAATCTCTGCCTGAGCTCACAACACACCCTTCCGACACAGATTTGCCAGCCTCAGCTAGGAGAAACTCTGCCAGAAGAGGACTGACTGGTTTGTGGCAGGTTCAAGCCATGGCAAGGTTAAGCAAACAACACCCCTCCTGAAGGGGTGGGGGGTTGAGCCTTGAGGTCCACAGGGCACCCTGCAGGTCCAGCCTCAAATTCCTCTATGGTCCTGTGGCACAAGTGGCTTCACCATTCATTCATGTAGGAATATCTCCTAATGTTCTTTAAGTTAGGAACATGGCTGAGAAACAGTCTTAAGCATTATTAAAGAACTAATATACCTATAAAAGATAGCCTGAATTACAGAACGACAGATTCTTTGCCAGAGGTAGAGCTGCCCCACTAAGGCAATCTGGGGTCCTGCAACTTTCAGGGTTAACTTCCAAGGTTAAGTCAGATGGACTAAATTCTGCATCTGCCTCATGCATTCCTCATTTGTTCCTTTATTACTGAACCCTCTGGTTACTGAGCACTGTAGGAAACACCAGAAATGTTGTAGAAAATAGGATCATGCTCTCCACATTGGTGGAGCACATACACTAGCAGACAATCTTTGAGGACTGCAATCGAAGTGGGTGTGTGTCATCAGGGAGAAGCAGGGGAGCTACAGAAGCAGAAGGCATGGGAAGGACATGGTGAGACGAGATGGTGAGAGTCACAGTACTGGGTGCTCTGGGGCACATCACATGTCTCCAACAACCCTGAAAGTCAGAAATATTCCGTAAGTGTAGTGGAATAAAAGAACTAAAGAATAACGTTTCCTAAAGTAAGTTTATTAAAATGATACATGCAGTTTTTAGTGGTTTTAAAACATACCAAAGAATTTAAAGTGTAAATTCTCCTTCAAAGCCTCACCTACGATGGGAAAATGATTTTATGTTCCGTGCATAGTCCTCCCAGGCTCCACCAGCATGTGCACACACCTCCATAGAACCACGGTTTGTCATGTTTACCTCCTTCCTTAACTATATTTGGGTATTTTTTGCTTTGTCCATATGGGTTGAATCTAAAACTTTAAACTCAGAAGCCACATTTATAATACTACCGATGTTGTATAAATATTACCCACTACAGTGCTGAGGAGTGTGGTTATTCTCATTGAGAAAAGACTGCAACACACACACACACACACACACACACAAGTAACCATTAGAGGTAATGGATATGTTGATTTGCTTCATTATGGTGATCATGTCAAGATGTGTACATATATCCAGATATTAAGTTATGCACCTTTAATTCATAAAATGTTTACGTCAATATCTCAATAAAGCTGTTTTAAAATAAATTTAGCAGCAACTGGGCCATGTATCACTAACTTGCGCTGCCCAGAGGTGGCTCCACGTGCCAAGACCAAATGCAGCCTCCCTTCCTAAACCGTCATCTTCTCTAAACCACGCCACCTTTCCACTTGTCATATTTGAATTTTGAATTTTTATTTTTCCTTCAATGTCCACCTTTCTGTTTCTGGTTAAAATAAAACATACAAATCCATCTTATCAGAGTCTCCCAAATTCTCTATCACTTCCTGTATGCTATAAATCACCCTCTCTTATTCTAGACAAGCGGGGGCAAAACTATGGTACAAGTGTAGGAGGGGGCCCCTAATGTCATTAAAAGGTTCGCATCACTATCCTAGACATCCTTTTTGGGTCCTAAGCCTTTTTGCTTTCATTTGGACCAATTGTTTTCTGAGATGGCTGCACAGCTGTCATTCAGAACTTCTTTTCACTGTATTCGTGGGTTAGTTCCACTGTGTCTCAGATCCCCAGTTTTCTCTTCCTTTGGGTTCTTTTCGTTTCCGCTTTTTCTATTACTATATCTCAACTACACTAGCATTCTTTCCAGCTTCTGAAAATATCCCCTCCAAAATGATTTCCTCCCTGCCTCTAATCTTTGTGCAACTTATTCTTTTACAACATCTCAGCCAGGTTTCCATGTTACCTCCTCACTCAACTCCCAATCTAAACTACTATCACCCACTAGTCATTCTCCACTGAAACAACTCCTTTGGTCTTCAACATAACACTCTCACTTCCTGATATTATTCTGGTTTTATCCATTTATTTACTTTTGTCTCTCCCTATAAAAATGCCAGGTCCAAGAGAGCGAGATTTTTTGTTTGTTCCCACTGTGAATCTCAGCCCTTAAAGCAATGAGAGGCACATAGAAGAGACTCAGTAAACACAACGGCAAGCATTCGCAGAGGGCCATATTCACACACAACACTCAAGTCTCTTCCACAGATGGCCCTTGATTTGCAATCGCACTGTGTCCCAATAAACCCATACCTGAGTTGAAAGTACCATAACTCAAAACTGTATTTATTGTATCTAATCTATCAAATATCATGGCTTAGTCTAATCTACTTTAAACGTGCTCAGAACATTTACATTAGCTTACAGATGTTCAAAATCATCCAACATGAAGCCTATTTTATAAATAGTTGAGTATCTTATGAGATATATGAATATTGTACTGAAAGTGAAAAACAATGATCGTATGGGTACACTTCTACACCACTATTAAGTCAAAAATGTTAAAAACAAACCACCCCAAATTGAGGATTATCTGTACTTCATCCTATGACAGGGCAGAAAAAAAGTCAGAATCTTAGCATCTCCCTATTTTTTTTCCTTTAATTTTATTTTAAAGAGAAAAAGAAAACAAAATTTCAAAACAAGATAATAGGAGCATAACAATGGTTAATACATTGCATATTGTTATCTTTAAATTAGTTACTCAGAGTACAAGATATAGGCATCTAATTGTGCAAACAATATTAGCACAAGCCTTTAGTATCTCTCTTCCGAAAATTATGCTATCCTGAGATTATAAACTCTCAGAAGAATCTATAAACTGATGTGACAAGATGTTAAAGGACTTAGGAGATGCTTAAGAAAAAACAGGTGGTTGTCATTTAGCTAACTTACCAGGTTTTGTTTAGTTAAGTGGTCATATAAACTAAAAGGAAAAAGGAAATTTTGGAGTTCAGCTACTTGAACTGCAGAAGACTGGACATTTTGAAAATGTTTCCATTGAAAACACTGAGATATTTAGTACACTGCAATGTTAAATAAATTGATAAACTCCCAAAATAAGGGAAATTCAGAGAAATATAAACAAAAACAAAACAAAATAAGCAATGAGCACAAAAAAAATTCAAAACTCAGAAGTTATGGTTATGCAAGAAACGAATGCCAATAGCAGAAATCTAGAGTAGAGCTGGCAAAACACAACATGAAAGCCAACTGCCTATTTTAGTAAATAATATTTTATTGTTACATGACCATGCCGATTCATTTATGGATGGTTTGTGGGTACTTTCATGCTACAACAGCAGAGTGAAGTAGCTACAACAGATACCATATAACCCACAGCCCTAAAATATTTACTTAATGAGCCTTTAATAAAACTTTCATGTCAGGCATGATGGCACAAATCTGTAATCTCGGCTACTTGGAAAGTTGAGGCAAAGGTGCTACAAATGCAAGGCCAGGCTGGACAACTTAATGAGACCTTGTCTTAAAAGTAACTTAAAAAAAAAAAAAAAAAAGGAAGGGATGTAGTCAGTTTTACACCACCCGCTTGGCACATGCAAGACCTTGGGTTCGATCCCTAGTAGCACAGAAGGAAGGAGTGGAAAGGAGAGGGGAGGGGAAGAGGAGAGGGAGAGGAGGAGGAGAGGGAGGGGAGGGGAGGGAAGAGGACGGGAGGGGAGTGGAAAAGGGAGATGTCCATGGGGCATATTCCTAGAAATGAGGTTTTGAAGTCTGCATAAAGAGTAGGGATAAATCTATGACTTACATAAAGTTTAAACCTTCAGAGAGGTTCATTCTCCAGGGAAAGGGCAGACTAAGAAAAAAATACCCGCTGGCAAAACTAGCCAAAGGTAAATCTGGCTCCATCACAGCCCCACGTGGAAAATATTATTACTAATAGTAATAATAATAACAGCAATAATTATGATCTTCCCTGAGATATTGTAATTATGCTGCTTTGACAGAGATCTCAGGTTCAATTTTTCACTGCCCAAATAACCTTAAATACCCCTAGGAGAGAAAATAAATGTCTGGTAGCAAGACATGCAAATTCCTTCCAGAATAAAGGGTTCAGATTACACAGTTAGGGTGGCATACCAGTTTGAATGGCTTTGGATCCACCTGGGGGATTGGTGGAGCACACTGTTGGGTGTGTCTGGGTGGGACATGGAGGAATGACCTCGAGTTCTATATCTGGTCCCTCACCCATTCCTCTCTGGCACTGTTCCTCTGCTCTCCTTGCCAGCTGCCATGAGCTACACAGCTTCGTTCCACCATGCTCTCCCACAGGAGCGTGGTGCTCCAGTGTTTCTGTCTTGGAACCAGTCTATCATGGACTGAATCTCCTTAAAATGGGATCCAAATTAAAACTCTCTTTTAAATTGCAGGTGTCAAGTACTTTTTCCCAGCATTGGAAAAGCTGACTGACATATCCAGTCACACACATTAAGGTTAGTTAAGTATAAGTTGAAAAAGAAAAAAAAAACCTTACTCCCAATGACCAACAGTGAAAGTCATCAAAAACAATGAGTATGATTTAAACTCCCCAAATATTAGAATTATCAGACATAGACTATAAAATAACTATGTATCCTGTGAATGTACTTAATGTCACTGAATTGTATTTAAAACTGATTAAATATGCTACATATAATTTACCACAATAAAAACAAAGAAATAAAAGTATTATGAAGTATTGAAAGATGAAAAATGCACAAGGAAAGGGGAACTATCAGAAATGATCAAATAGATTTCACAGAAATCTAAGTGAAATTTATGAAAAAAAACTATATCTAAGTAAAACACATATACATATTAAATTATACATATACATATGGGTGTAGACAGCAAAATAAACACGAGTGAAAAAAGAATTAGTGAATAGGATAGATTTAAAGAAAACACTAAATGGGAGGCTGAAACAGGAGGATCATTGTGAGTTGGAGGCCAGCCTGGGCTACATAGTATGTGCAAGACCATCCTAGATTACATAATGAGACCTTGTCTCAAAAAGCCAAAATATAAAAATTTTAATAAAAGATAGAAAACACTGGCAATGTAAGACATACAACTGAGAAAATAGAAAACAGTGAGAGGAAAAGAAAGAAGAATGAGAAGTTCTAACCACATCCAAAACCCCACAAGATAGGATATAAAGAATGGGGGAGAGACTATGCTTGAAGATATAATAGTTAAGAAAATTCTAGAATTAATGAAATGTCTAAATCCACAGGGATGGGCAGTCTAATATTTTGTAAGCAGAATAATTTTTTATAAAACTAGGCACATCATGTGAAACTGTAAAACACTAAAAGTCAGAGAAAATGTTTAAAGCAATAAGAAAGAAAAGACAAGGTTTCTACCACAAAATAGCAATAGTCTAAAAGCTGACTTTTATCAGAAATAATGAAGCCAACAAATAGTGGAATCACGTCATCAAAGGCTGAAAGAGAATAAGTGTCCTTCTGGAATGTGTTGTCAGAACATTGTCTTTCAAAAATGATAGAAAATGAAGACATTTTGGAGAAACCAAAACTGTTATAGTTTACCATTCATAGGCCATTTTGAAATGATGAACATGTGGAAGGAACATGATATAAGGACATTTTGGAATAGAACAAGAAATGCTGAGCTATCTCAGATTTGAGGGCAAGAAAAAAAAGGAAGTTAAGAAAGCTGGCAAAAGAGACACACTTTCTGGAATGTGAAAAAAAAGAGTCTAAAAGGATGTTGCATCATGTTTTACAGTGTGAAGTGCATTGTGAATTCATCTTTCTGATTTTCCAGAGTATCTTCAGTAAGATATCCATTTCTATTAAGTATTTTGCAGAGTTGAATCCATTTTTGAGATGGCATTAAGACCCTAAATGTTCAACATGTATGAAGGAAAGAATAGAGCTATCCAGGTTCTCCAAATGGGGTTGCAGGAGGATATTAGCACTCTCTGGAGTGTCTACTAGCTCTAGTGGGCATAGCCTAAGACTTTTCTGATGGAAGCTACTGGTATTGTTTCTGTTTTACCATTTCATAGATCCTCAGTGTATATCACTCATTAAGCAAAGGTGTTTCCTACCACATTGAACTATGGCTAAATTATATCTCAGTAGAAAAGTTAAGCAGCACTCCTCTTCCCACCAAGGTCAAGCTTCAGCTTTATTGATGGGTGATTCTAAGCACAACCTTAAGAGAGAAAACAGAAAAGAAACATTTACTGATATACTCATGTGACCAAGAACTGCTCTTTTCCTATAATATGTCATTTAACCCTCATACAGAAGGCACAAACAGTTCCCAACTTATAATGGTTCAACTTAATTTTTTCAACTTAATAATGATATGAAAGTATACCCGCTACAATCATTTTATCTTATTTTTATTACATTAATGAATAAATCACATAAGATATTCAATAATTTTTGTTTCTTTTTTATTAGTACATATTTGCAGTATACAATATCTACACTTCTTATATGAAATTGGTACACATACTTAACATATCTTAATTCCTCTTTTCATCCCCTTTCCCTTCTCTTCTTCCCCAATCCTTCCATCACTAAGCTTTGTGTTCGATTATTTTGCCTAAATATTGGCCAATATAAGTGTTTGATCACATTTAAGGTTAGCTACGCTAAGCCATGATTTTTGGTAGATCATGTGTCTGATACTTTCAACTTACAAAGACAAACTTACTTCGAAATTCATGGGGTGTATTTTGTTGCTGTTTTCTCGCTTCTCCATGATCCTGTCCAAACATGTAATGACCACACTTGTCTTTTAGGGTCATCTACAGATACAACTTGAAATGGTAGGCTATTGTCTTTAATAATTACATTACAAAATCCACACATGTTGGAGGAGACAAGTGATCTAAGTAGTTTCTCTACTAACTTACTTACCTTGGAATTCGACAAGATGGCAGAACAGTAAACAACAGGGTAAATGACCTCCCTGAAAGATACCGTCCAGATGCTGGAATATAGCAACATGGGGAAGACAAGAAGGAGGGAGGGAGGTCCTCTGGACCCAGGAAGAGTCTAAAGCGAGAACTGAAGCCCACAGAAAGAGTGGAAAGAGACATTTAGATAAGGAGCGCTGTGGCTGGCAGCACCTCTGCCTGGAGCCGGACCCACTCTGTGAACGGAATTCCTAGAACCTGGGAATGCATGGTTGGAGAGCCGCGCCCGCGGCAGTGGCGAACTTGGAGTCCTCACCCTAGAAAGACAGCATCAGAGGAGAGCAGCAGTGGACAGGGGAGCCGACCTGGAGAACTGTGAGTGGACATCCTCACCCTCCCGCATGAGGGGGAGATTGGCGGGGAGACATCTTGGAGTTGGCCTGGGGACTTCTGTCCCATGGAGGTTGCTCAGACTGAGCCCTGTCCCTGCGAACATACTGGGGGCCACCTCGAAGGGTTTCTGTGGGTGACAGGCTTGGTGTGGTCTGGAGACGGCGGCTACATGCGCACTCCAGGGGTGTTGAGGAGAGTCCGTGGGTGACCAATCCACTGGCCCAGGTTCTCAGGCAGTCACCGGCTCCTGCACGCACCCCACCAACCATCATGGGGGCAAGGCAGGCTGGGGAAAGACAGAGGATAGCACTGTAACAGCGCCCCTAGTGGCAATATCCATAGTCGGTGCCTGCTGGAAGAACCTGTCTCACTTCAGAGAGGTTGTGGCCAAAGCAGGGAGTGCCTGGGTCCCTGGTAACAACTCGCCCAGGGGAATGAAGAAAAATGCCAAGACAGAGAAGCAGAGGGCAGTCTCTGGCCTCCAGTTCAAACAGAACAAATCAAGGAGATGCAAACACAGAGGAGATCAGAAGTCCCACAACTGAAGTTTGTGAGGTGATGGCAACTGAAGTAAAGAAACAACTTCAAGAGGCTATAAAAGAAATTAGAACAGAAATACTAACTCAACTAACAGAAGAAATGAAAAACATAATAAAAGAACTGCTAGGCAACCCTAAAGGAGACATAGATGAAAAAATGGAGCATAGGAAAATGAGGGAAACCTGGAATGAACAATACAAAAAGGACTTAGAATACGTGAAACAGATTCGAAGAGACTACCAGGAATTCAAAAAATCCAAGGAAAGTTGGCAAAACAACCTGAAGGAAACTAAAGATAGACTTTCAAGCCTTGAAGGCAAGTTTACAGCTAATGATCGTGAAAGGAAAGATCTCTTAAAAATAACAAGAAACCTGGAAGTAACAATACAATGGCTGCAAGACAACCCAAAGAAGTATAACTTAAGAATTAAAGATGTGAGTGAAAAAGCAGGGGTCAGTACAAATCAAATTAAAATCCTATTTACAGAAATAATTTCAGAAAACTTTCCAAACATGGGAACAGGAAGTGACTTTTAGATAAGAGATATAGAACTCCAGCTAAACATAACCAAAATATACCTACACCCAGACATATAATAATCAAGATCCCAGAAATTCAACACAAAAACAGAATATTAAAAGCTATTAAAGAGAAAAAACAGATCATCTACAAAGGAAAACCCATCAGAATCATGACAGACTTCTCAACACAAACCATCAGATCCAGAAGAGCTTGGAGTGAAGTATTTCAAGCCGTAAAAGAAAACAACTTCCAATGCAGATTGATGTATCCTGCAAAACTATCTTGCAAAATCAATGGAAAAACAAGATACTTCCTTGACAGAGAACAACTAAAGGAATTTATGACAACCAAGCCAACCCTACAAAGAATACTGAAGGACATTTTAGAGAGAGACGAAAAAAGTCCACAGCTCCAGAAACAGTGGCAAAGAGATACCACCCAGCAGGGCAGACAATGTCTTCAATGAGCTGTTTAGTTTGATCTTATTCTATCTCAACCTGTCTAATTTCATTATATATGATGATATAGACAGCTATTCCAAAGATAATAAAATATATTAGGATAGCCTTTATTGATATTTGATCATCTTGTTTTGAAACCCTGTATTGCTTTCATTGTTCTGTTTGGAGTGATTTTAGCCTATTCTAGTTTGTTTGATTGTACTATAACAGATGTACTATAGGCAACTGATTAGAAGATAATAAGAGGCATTATAGAAACCAATTTTGGATTACTATACATTGCTTCCATTGTTTTATTTTTTATTGGTTTTATTCAGTACTATTTTGTTTGATTATATTAGGCCTGAAAGTATGGGCAGTTATTTTGAAGATAATAAGAGGTATTATAAGGGGAAAGGAGGAAAGAAGGAAGGGAAAAGGAAAAAGACATAGATTTATATATGGGTATACATAAGATGATCAAAATGACCATACTACTAAAAGCATTAACTACTGAAAGAGAACCGTTGACACTCATATGATTGGATCAATTTTACAGGTCTATATCTATTAATCTGAACAACCCCTTTGAAGGTAACGATATACAATGTTACAACCACTCTCAAACTCCAATTATCTCATTTTGTAACCTATAATGTTACGGTATCGTATTTGTTGTTCTTGTTCGTTGGTTCCTTTAACTTTTTGTTTCTCTTTCCTGTAACCATTGTTTTATTTTTTATTGGTTTTATTCTGAACTATTTTGTTTGATTATATTAGGCCTGATGATATGGGCAGTTATTTTAAAGACAGCAAGAGGTATTCCAAGGGGAAAAGAGGAAAGAAGGAAGGGAAAAAGAAAAAGACATAAATTTATAAAAAGATGTACATAAGTTAGTTAAAATGACTATATTACTAAATGCATTAACTATTGAAAAAGAACAGTTAATACTCAAAAGATTTTATCAGTTTTGCATGTCTGTATCTGTTAATCTGAACAACCCCTTTGAGGACAATGATATGTAATATTACAACTACTGTCAAGTTCCAACCATCTCATTTTTTAAGCCTATAATGTCATTGTATCGGATATGTTGCTGTTGTCTGTTTGTCTCTTTTGGTTTTTGTTTCTCTTTTCTGTGTCCATTATCATATATATATATATATATATATATATATATATATATAATAAAACATAAACTGTACTCAAAATCCTGATATACAAAAGTGACAAAAGCAGTTTCTGTTGTTGACGGGGGATAAGACTATAGAACTTAGCCACCTGGATCTCTGCTTTGCCCCCTAACGGTGGCCCAGGACCCTGACTGTGAACCCTAAGATGTCTGTGGAACTGAAAGTTGATGATTCAGATCTGTCATTTGTATACCCATAGTATCTTGTTCATAGTCCAATCCTTTCAAGTTAAAAATTGTGTGTTTCAATTCAACATTTCTAAAAAATAAATAAATAAATAAATAAAATAAAAAATAAAAATGAAGGCAACCTTACTAATCCTAAATCAGAGGTCAGAAAACTACAGCCCATGGCTAATTCCAGACAACCATTTGTTTTGGTACAGCTTTGAGTTAAGATTACTTTTTACTTTTTTTAATGTTTGAAAGTTATTATTACTTTGAAACAAGAGAAAATTACATGAGAATCAAATTTCAGTACCTGATACGACCTAAATGTTCTCCCCTCCACCCCTGCCACCAAATTCATCAATGTGCTGGTATTAGCAGGTAAAGTCTTCGTGGGGCAGGATTACACTCTGAAGGTGGATCCCATGTGAATTGGATTAGTCTCATTTAAAAGGACCCTAAAGAGTCATTTTCTTTCTTCCAAAGAGAGAAATACAGGACTCTGTATAGCCAAGAAGTGAGCCCCCACCCAACACCAACCTTTCCATCTCTTTGGCTTTGGATTTCCTAGCCTCCAGAACTGTGAGAAATAAATTTCTGTTGCTTATTAACCACCTAGTTTATGGTATCTTGTCACAGTAGCTGGAAAGTTCTAAGATAGTACCAAAAATTTTTACTGAAATGCAGTCATGTTCGTTTGTTTACATATAGCCTGGCTGCTTTTGTCCTGTAATGGAAGAGTTGAGTTATTATGACAAAAATAACAGAATAAGGGTGAGTAAGACATGAAGAAAGAGGCAGGAACATCCAGGCAACGAAAGTAAAGCCCACACAGCAACAAGGACCCCGTGTCTGCATTTGATACTTAAGCCCCATCCTTGCCTTCTGTTTCTGCCACTCCTTCATCTTTCACATCCTTCCCACTAATTCTGAGGTATGAAATGCTCACATGGCCATGTTTCACATGCCTGCTGGGAGGCTGTGACCACAAAGCTACGTATGTGTCCTGACCATGGCCACAGGCTCCGTGCGGCTCCCACAGACCCAGCTGACTCAGCCCTGCTCAAGATGGTCAGCCTGCAAAAGGCACTTGGTTTTCCTGCAACGTGAGTGAGTCATCCGAAGTAATTTTATAAGAGCTGATAAACTCTGCAGGAATCAGTTTCTTGGGTCCTATGAAGCAAGTCACGAAAATCCCAGTCTCTGTCCTGTACAAGGTGCATAACAGAAGGTTCTGGCTGCCACTGGAGCTCCCCAGAGCTCTGGATCCCCTATAGCCACCAGCTCCCTTCAAGAAATATGCCAACCCCAATCAGATTTGTACACCAATGTGCCATTTTTTTTTCTAAAAGATCATGGTCAGTGGAATTAGTCGGACCTGGTTTAAATCCTTGCTCTCCCACTGGCTGTACGACCTTGGAAAAGGCACCTTGCTTTCTGAACAGGAGATCTCACCTGCATAATGAGGTCAGTGCAGCCCTTCCTTAGGTTGTCAAAGTTAGCAGAGCAGACAAGGTTTCCCAGGTGCCACCCTCTGGCCCTGCCACCTCCTGCCATCCCCACCATATTTGAATTGCTTTCCCTACCTCTGCCATTCCTTATCTTGTTTGCATTTCCCTCTACTCTTCCTGGCATCTATCTTTCAAGTTTAGCTTTTCTGGGAAATTTTCAACTCCTCAGCTATCTTTGGTACTGTTTCCCTGTGCCCTGTCACAACCCTTATCTCAATGCTTCAAAATTATTTCCATGTCTATCTGCCTCCCCTGAGCATGAAGTCCTGTAATGCAGGGAATTTGATTCTTTGTTCTTCTTTTTTAATTTCATTGCCTGGTACCTTTCACCTTCATGCTCTTTAATGAAGGATGAGAAAATGTCATGGGAGGTGTGCATATCACAATATGCTTGAGTTCTGGAAATCTATGTAACCCATCCCTTCAAGTGTCTATAACTGCCCTTGTGTGGGTGTGGAGGTGTGGGGGTGAGTGTGTCTGTGTGTCTGTGGTGGTACTAAGGATTGAAAATGTAACCTTACACATACTTGGCAAATATTCTACCACTAAGTTGCACCCCACTCCGGTTCTTTTTAATTTTATTTTGAAACAGATTTTTACTAAATTCCCCAGGCAGACTTTGAATTTGCAATCCTCCTGCTTCAGTCTTCCAAGTAACTAGAATTACAGATGTGTGCCACCATAGCTGGCATTATAAGTGACCATTAAGTGACCTCTTAAAATCTAGACTGGAAGGCAGTCCTGTGGTAGAATGCTTGTCTAGCATGTGCAAGGTCCTTCAATTCCCAGAACTGAAAAGAAACAATTAAAATCTGACTTATTAGAACTAAGCTTTTTGCTTTAATGGCACTCTAAAACAAAATACAGCAACTCAGCAGGCAGTATTTTTATATTTCCTCCCATTGCCCACTGGCCTGGCTCTTCAGCTACAGGCCTTAGATTACTGGGTGTTTGGGGGCAGCGTTTTTGTCCCAAACCCCCTCATGTGTACACCACATCAGGAACCTCTCCAATGCAAGCTGTTGGCAGAGACAATACTACTCTGTTCCAAAGAGAGAGGAATGCTAAGCAGTTGCTATTTCCTGGATGACTGAGTGTGCTTTACCCTGAAAACATGGACAGTCTGAACAGAATTTATTCAAACCCTTTTCCCCCCTAGTTTCAAATTAAAAGATGCAATGTTACCCCTGACCAGAGGGTGACAGTGAAATGGAAATAGGGAGGCCTCCCAAGAGTATTTCAGTCCTACTGCCACTTCCAAGGAGTATGCAAATTCAAGTGTAAAAACCAGAAATGAGAGTGCACAGAAGAATGTCAAGTGCATTGCATACTACTTTCTGGAAGACCTGTAGGTATAATTTCTACCTCTGATCAGTCTAGTTGTGCAAATGGTTTTGCATTCACCACATAAATGTTTTTTAGCTTAAATATCAGATGAAGGAAGAAAACACTGCAGCCTTTTATAAGGGAGAGTGTTTCCCTCAGGAAATAATTGAAGGCCCCAATTGCTCAAGTCTTTCAAGAGACTACAAAGCACCCCTGAAAACACTGTGGGGAATAATTCTGTGTTCACTGGGGAATCGGCTGGATGATCTAATAGGTCTTTGCCCTCACTCTAATTTCAGTGATTCATATGTGACTTATTTAATTGTTATCATCGATTGCAGATATATAAAAGAATGCTTTTATTCTTTAAAAAAATCTAAATTCAAATCATCTTTAATATCACCAAGTTTCTACTTCCATCACCCTTCAGAACATTGACATATTAACTTTTTGACCTACTCTCAACCCCCAGGATACCTCCCAGGGTACAAAAAGCACATCTGCTGCGCAGCTGGGTATAATGGGGAGCCCCCACCCAACAGTGTTGAAAATAGGTCTGGGAGAACTAAGGGTTAAGTGAAGTCTCCCAGGAATTCCAATCTGTTGCAGGCTGCTAAATCAGAAGCTGCCCTGGGCCTAGGTGTAACCACAGCTAGGAAAACAATGCCCAACTGCCTTATCCTCTGCAGCATTTAGCATTTATCATGGTCAGAAAACCACCTGTTACTTGGGAGAGAGTCAAAAGAATCCCAAGCCATAATTAAAGCAATAATGAATAAAACCATATTGTGAATTGCTACGCAAACCCCAGGCAGATGTGTTATTTAACTGTAGGCATTATCTGTGATACTAATTTAGAATAAAAAATAACAGATGACAAACATATACGCATCAAACCAAGACCTGTCTCGCCCCAAGGTTTTGTTTCTTTTGAAGAGTTTGACAGTTGTGGTTAGGAGCCCAAGTGCAAGCAGAGCTGATGTGCTTTGCAAACCTGAGTGTGTCTGACAATACGTTAGAACAGAGCTGGCAGCCAATTAGAATCATACAAACCTCCCGATCTCTGTGAATATCTGTCTCTGACACTTAGGAGAGATAACAGACAGCAGTTTGAGCCAGTTGGGGGTCCATTCTTGAGATAGAGAGGACTCTCTCAACTAAAGGCATTTTAACCCCACCAAAGCCAAGCTTAGATCTTCTGCCACAGGGCAGAAATACACACCTCAGTACTTGAACCAGCCTGGAGATACTTCGGGTGTTTCACTGAGAAACATCCAAAAACACATTTCTCCAAGTATCTGAAGAATTGCAGTTTCACACCCAAGCACCAGGAAGGGTCATGGCAGGAGTAGTCAGTTTCCACTTAGAACTTCTGATTGCTTTGGCAGTGATTGGTTGTCTCGAAGGTTCTGATCCCATCTCTTTAAGCTCTTTCCAAGACTGCAGAGAAGAACATACTTCCTACAAGGTGAGGGCAAGGGCATGGAGATGTGAACTGAAGAAGAGAGGGGCAAAGTAATTTTGTGGTACGCGGGTGTTCATAGCTTCGTATTAAACACTCCTCTTAAAAGAACTGAGAGTTCAGTTGACAGATCTATGCAAATGATAAATGGAAAAAGACAAGCTAGCATGCAGTTAGGAGGGTGAAAGCATCACTTTGATTTGCAATGATCTTTAATCTATCTCTTTTACCCCAAGGAAACACTGCAAAGACAAGAGCCCCAAATGTCACGAAATAAAGCCTGCTAGTATTCTGTTGGCATATCTTTTAATTCTTGAACAATTACCCTGCCATATACATTTATTCTTGAATTTTATATCATGACACATTAAATTTTGAAATTGAGAGAAAATGACATGTGTAAATGCCCCCAAATGTAAAACTGACTTTCAAATGCAACTTATTCACGTGTGTGTGTGTGTGTGTGTGTGTGTGACAGAGTGTGTGTGTGTATGTGTATATGCTTGTGTGTGTGCTAGGTCTATGAAAAGAACAAATTTCTCATTTCTTGCAATTGACTTAATGTCACATTTTTGTGCCCTGAAAAGTTTTAAGCAGATTTTTCTCTGGCATAGACCATCATTTACTTTTAAGACATGGTATCTACATTAGTTGTGTTACACTAATGAATTTATAGTCAAGAGTATTTCTCTGACTACAAGGGCATTATTGCCCTTTGATGGATCCATATTACCTTGCAAATTAATTACAGACTGTTGTTCAAGATTGCCCAGTATAGCCCCAAACACTTTTTTTGGATTCACCTTCCAAACTTCATACCAGTTATGGTAGATTCTTGGATGCTTCACAAGGTTTATCTTTCTTATCCCTGTATCTTTGCTTACCCTATTCTGTCCTCTTGAAATACCTTTCCAAACTTCCCCCTTCCCATCCAATAAACTTTTTCCTGGGTACTATGACTTGCCTTTTGGGGGGTTGTATCCCAGCATCCAGCATAATACCTGGCTAAGGGTAGAGATTCAACCTGCACTGACTAAAGATATTTGCAGATCCTTTTAATAAATTCGTTTTTATAATTAAGCCTTTTTTGATCCCTTCCTCTCCTGAACCCCAAAGCATAGTATTGCAGCTCTGCTGTAGTAGTTTCCATATTCTATCTGGTATAACTGTTTCTTGTCTATGCGTCTCCTCGCCTCCCCAAACCCCACAGGCCACAGTTTTCTCTACTTGCCAACCATTTGATAAAGCTGTTAATTCATACACCTTGCCTGCATCACACACCCAGTGTTTAACAAGAACACTAATACTATTTAATATCTGAGCAGTGCAGAAAAGCGAGCAAAGCACTCTCACATTTATTAGTCTATATCATTCCTACAGAAAGTACAGTCAGTCCTTTGTATCCTCAGGTTCTACATTCACTGACTCAATAAATTGTGGTTTGAAAGTATTTTTTTAAATTGTGTCTGTACTGAGCATGTACATACACTTTTCTGGCCATCATTCACTTAACTATACAGCGCAACAATTATTCATATAGCATTTATATTGTATTAGGTATTATAAGTAACCTAGAGATGACTTAAAGTACATGGGAAAATGTACATAAGTTATATATGCTAATACTATGCTATTTTATATAAGGGTCTTACACATCCGAAGGATGTTGGTATCTGCAGAGGGTCCTGAAACCAATCCCCCATGAGTACTAAGGGACAAGTACATAAAATAGGAAGGACTACCATTTGATAAATAAGTTATAGGTAACACATATAGAGGGTTTACCTCAGAGCAGGCCCATTACATGCATACTTTGCTGAATGCTCACAGGCCCGTGAGAACAGCCCTGGTTTTGTCCATGTTCTCAGAGGAAGACTGTGTGTGGGTGTGGTGCCAGGGCCCAGGCACTGGGTCAGTGCCTCTGACTGAGCTCATAGAATCCATCTCACAGTTTGAGCTATAAATGCCAAGGAAGGAAGTCAGTTCTTTCCACTACATTTACAACCTCATCTCTCCTCTCTGGAAAGAACCTTGAACATACACTGACTTGTCTGATAGCTCAGTCTCAGTTGGTAGAATGCACAGTGGTTAAGAGCACTGAGTCTGGAACTTCCTGACTTCAAAGTCATGCTCTACCATTTACTAGCAGTATGGGATGGTGCAAGCCTGGTTTCATTCTCTGCACCTCACATCTTCATCTGCACAGTGGAGATTAAATAGTATTTACCGCATAGGGTGTTGTGAGGACTGAGTTCAAAATGATACATACAAGGACTGGTGCATGCTTTATGCACACATGATACCCTACCCCTTAAACCAAATGAATGATTCTAAAGTCAATCAATGGTCCAAAGGACTTCTCTTGTGTTTCCCTGGGCCTTGTGACTTTCTCCATACTAAGACCACCTCTAAATAGTCCCAAGAATGATTTTGCTCTGTGCAAAAATGGTCCTCAGAGTGGTGCCTTAGCATGTCTTGGAGGTCACTCTGCCATCTGCACAGCCTTACATGTGTGCAAGAGGTGACTAAGACTGAGGCTCTCACCTCCTGCTGTGAAATCGTAGGCCTCTCAGCCTCATCCTACCCAGCCCAGCTCCTTCCCAGAATTCACTTCCGGCCCATCGGGAATATGCTAACAACTCTACAGATGCTCACTTTGCCTTTGTTCCACACATGGTCCTCCAGATGGGACTGATATTCTACACCACCCCGTTTTCCATTTGTGTGCATTTAACCCAACTAAAAGGCCACCAGTGGTGCCCATGTTCATGAGCTCCCTAGTCCTCTTATCTGCCCATCTAGTTCTATGTTTCTCTCCCTTTGCTTCTTTCTATTTCTCTTCCTGTCCCTTTCTCATCTTTCTTACTCTGCCTCTCTGGAGTGCACTTTTTTCCTCTCTCAATCACTTTCCCCACACCAAAACATACATCTCTCTCTCTCTCCCACTGTCTCTCTTACATTCACCCCAACATGACAGGCTAATTGGACTCCTGAGTGAGTTTGCCTCACCCCAAAGGCAGAAGTGAATCAAGCCGAGTTAGAAAGAACATACTTCACACCTGTCAATTAAGCTCAGTCACTTATTGTGTGAAACTAGACCCCTACGCCCAGGGACAGGCCGACCTGGCTAGATTGGGTGAGCCTCAGCTGTCCCTCCAAAGTGGGCTCAGGGAACAAATGCTCCTTCTGTTCTCAGTGGATGAGAGCATCCCCTGGAATGTCCGGGAGCAGCTGTGGGCCCCTCCATAGGGTGCACGGGGACTGTTCCCAGCAACTCTATGGAACTATATGTACTGCAGTTGGTCAGCTATTTTTATAAAATTCCAACTACACAGCAAAAGGGCAAACACTCTGTAAGGAGGAAATAGGTGATGCTCTGATGCTGATGTCGCCTGAGTATATTAGTAGCTAAGAAATGTCTTGAGACTGGACTGGCCATAATAGGAAAGAAATATTACCCAAAACAAAGGTGCCTCTATTAATATATTACTTTCAATTTTTAAAGGTCTGCCAACTGGAACAGAGCCCATCAGGAGTGAATTCTGGACTTTGCTGCAAGGGAAGGGTGGGAATATTTTTAAGGGTAGGCTGAGAGCCAAGGTTTCATCTATCATTTTATTCACTTGCCAATTATTAGAGGGCTTATGGCATCAAAAGCATGGTGCTAGCCACAGGGCATGTCCCCCTATCTTAGAGTTGGGAAGAGAATAAGGACAAGCGAGGAAGAAATGGCCAGTATGTGCACTGAGTGTTAGCTCATGGAAGCCCAGGAAGCTGTCGGCAGCCAGCAAAGGGAAGAAAAGAGTGTTCCAGGTAACAGGTACAGAAAGCATAAAGACCCAAATTAGAGGTAGCGAAGGGGATAGAAACTCAATGACAAAGCATCTGATTGGCTCCATTAAGGAATGAGGGTCACAGGGTTTTAAGTACTGTGTAAGAGGATAAGGTAATTGGTTAGTTTCATTTTTTTTTATTTACTTATTTTTTGGTACTGGGGATTGAACTCATGACCTTGGGTTTGCTATGCAGTGACTTGTGTCACTGAGCTAAATCCCCAGCCCTTAGGAGGAGGTAATTGGAAGTACATTTCAACAGAATGTCTCTGACTGCAGTGAAAAGAAAAGAATGGAAGCAAGCAGGTGGTTGATATAGGGTACACAGCAGAGAGAAAGAAGGAATCAGAGGCATTTAAGAGACAAATCAACAGGGTAATGATTGATTGTATGAGGGGTTTGTTAGGAAACAGTGTCAGAATGACTACCTGGCCTTGGTTTGAATGCTGATGCCTTCTACAAGGATTTGCAGAACAGATTGGTCAGGAGGTGACAAGTCCCACTTGAGGCACCTTGAAAATGCTCACAGACCATAGTACCACCCAGACTTCAGGGTAGCCCCTTGATCCTACCCTGGAATTTATATCCTTGCATATGCCCCTCACCTTGAGTATGGGAAGGATCTGTGATTTCCCTCTGACCAACAAAATATGGCAAAGGTGATGAGATCACTTCTGAAATTCCATCTTGTTATAGAATACCCTCTATCAGCCAGCTGGATTGGAGACACACTGATGAAAGGAGCAGCCCTGCTGGAAAAGCCCACAAGGAAAAGAGCTTAGGGAGGCCTCCAGAACCCAACAATGTTCTTCCTCCACTCACAGTCAACAGCACACCCATGTTACACAGAGCCCAAGAGAATCACCTCTGCCAACAACCTGAGTGAGCTTTGTGGCAGATTCCTCCCAAGCTGAACATCAGATGAGAACACATCCAACTAAGACCTGGACTATAACTTGGAAAGGCCCTGAGCAGAAGACCTCAGTACCCATACCCAGATCCCTGGTCCAAAAAGACCAGGAGATAATAAACACACGTTGGTTTGAGACAGCAAATGTATGATAATTTGTTGTGAAGGAAAAAAAAGGACAGCACATAATTGCAGGGGACAAACAAGCCACTGGGTACTTGGATCTGGATCTCAAGACAGACATCAAACCTGGAGATAACATATCTGGTAATTATTACTGTATAGACAGTGGTCAGCACCAGGGAGAGTATAGAGTGATGAAGAGGAGATAGAAACTAAAGAATTTTCTAAGGATTCTAAGGAAGAGTGCCCAGAGAGACAGGAGGAAAACAAGGACTATGATTGTGTTAATACAAGCCAACACTTACAAAGAGCATTCACTATGTGTTTTTGTTTAGACCTAAAGTGTCTTTCAAAAGCCTCATGCTTTCAGAGGTGGAACTTTTAGAAGGTGATTGGATCATAGCAACATGTACTCATCAGTGGATTAATCCTTCAATGAGTTTATAGATTAATGTATTGTTGGGAGGTGGGGCCTGGTTGGAGGTGGGTCACTGAAGGTAAGAGCTGGGAGGGTGAATTCTTGTCCCCAGCTCCCGCCTTCTCTCTCTGCTTCCTGGCTGCCATGGAATGAGCAGCTTTTCTGTACCAGGCCCTTCTGCCATGGTGTTTCTGCCTTAGAACAAAATAACCATGAACCGAACCCACTGAAACTATAAGTCAAAATAAACCTCTCTTCAGGTATTATGTCCCACGATAGGAAAGTAACTAATAAACTGCATCACTAGCTACTCAAGGTGTTAACTCACTTCATTCTTACAACACCATCAGGTAAGTACTGTTGTGTGAGCATCCTTGTGTTACAGATAAGCAGACTGAGGCACAGAGACAGTAAAAGGACTTGCCCAAGTTCACACAGTTAGTAAACAGCAGAGCAACTCAGGTGGTGCTCCAGAGCACACGTTCTTACTCATTTGTGGTATATTGATGGTTTCTGTTATAAGAAGCAAAAATTTAAGGCAAATTTATTTAACCATGTGAGGGTATTTACTGGTTCACCATATCTATAAAGATGAAGGATGGGACATATAATACATTGGGGACACTGAAGCAATGTCATCACTCTCTCCTTCCCCATGCCTTTACCTGTTCCTTCTCCACCCTGTCTCAGCTCAGCTTTTCTTGTGTTGGCTTTATTTTCAGATGAGCTCTGTGGACATGAGGACAAAGCTAGACCCCAGCAGGTGCAGCCTGATTTTATCTTCAGAGGAAAGGCCTTCAGCCATCACTTACCTACCCTAAATCAGGGTCCAGGGAGATGAGGTCCCCTAGTTTTTGTCCCCTCAAAATTTGTGTGTTTAAGCCTTAACCCCAAATGTGATGATATTAGGAGGTGGTGCTTTTGAAGGATAATTAGGTTGTAAAGACAGAGCCATCGTGAATGAGATTAGTGGGCTAAGGGAAGGGATCCCACAGAACACTTGCTTTTTCTTCCATGTGAGGAAACAGAAAGTGCTGTCTTTGAACCAAGAAGCAGTGTTTTACTAAACATTAAATCTGTTGGCAACATCACTGTGGACTTTCCAGCCTCCAGAACTATTAGAAATAAAGTTCTTCAGTTTATAAGCCATTCCATCTGTGATACTCTGTTACAGCAGCCTAAACAGACTAAGGCAACTCTCCCCCACTTTAAATTGAGAATCAATTGAGAGAGGAGTACAGAAGCCAGATAGAGTCCACATGTCAAATTGGGGGTGGGGGGATTTATGGTAGACTTGTGTGTTTACCACATGACTTACGTGTTTAGCAAATGTGACATTTTACTATTGCACCTAAGAACAAAAGCCACCCAAGACCCAGGTAACACTGGACTACTGGTAGCTGCCTAGCAGGGGCACAACCTGGGAACCCAGTCAAACCAGCTAAGCTTGCCACAGGAATCATAACATATCATCTCATCATAATACACCTTCTCTGCAGGTAGAAGTGGGGAAGAAGGGAGCTCAGTCGCTCTGTCTCCTAAATTCACCTACCAGGAGATTACCTCCCCACCCGCCTTCCTATCCTTCCTGTCCCAGCCTTTGGAGAACAGTAAGAAAGAAAAAGAAAGCAAGGACACATGCATATTATAATGGCTGAAGTTTAAAAACCTGATAACCAAGTACTGATGAAGAAATGCAGCAAGAGGAAGTCTTATCTATTGCTGATGAGAATGCAAAAATAATACAGTCACATTGAAAGACTGTTTTTTATAAAGTTAAACATTTTTTACCTGATGACTCAACAATTCCACTATTAAGTATTTACCCAAAAAAAAATGAAAACCTCTGTCTACACAAAGATCTGCATGTGAATGAACATCAATAAATCTAAAGCATAAAACAAAGCAACAAAATATGCCTGTTATGATAGGGCAGTTGTTCTCAAATTTTAACATGCATCAGCATCACCTGGAGCATTTGATGAAACACATTGTCAAGCCCACTTAAAGGCAGATTCAGTGAGGAATGAGGCCCAAGGAGATGCATTTCTAGCAGCTTCTTGAAGAGCATACTTTAAAAACTCTCTTGCAAAACGAATTTCTCCACATGGAAATGAAGACCAAGAACTAAGGACCATGAAAGAAGCATTCCTTTCTAACCAGGTATTTGAACTGATCCAAGGCTGAGTCTTTCCATGGAAAGTCTCAAAGTAAGGCAGGGACCACTTCCGAAAGGAAAAGAGAAATATTTTTCCAAAGATTAGCTTTAGAAGGTAAGGATCTGTGTCAGACTAGATTCTCCATAGAAACAAATAGAAGAGAGAGAGATTTACTGTGTTTACTATGAGGATTGCCAAAAAGGAGAAATCCAAGATTTGTAGTAAGCAACGTGGAGGTACAAGAGAGTCAACAGTGTAGGTTCCATCTGAATTCAAATGCCTGAAACCCAGAAGGGCCAGTAATGTAAGCTCTAGAAGAACAATGTCCCAGCTGTGCTCCACAACACAAACCAAAGTCTCTCTTACTAGACCTTTCATTTTATTAACGTCTTCAAGGATTGGAAGAAGCCCACCCACATTGGGGAAAGCACCACATTTTACTTACACTACTTGTTCAAGTGTTGATCTATCCAGAAAAACCTTCACAGATCCAGAAAAACTGTCTAACCAGATATGTGGGCACCTCATGAACCAGTCAAGGTGACATAAAATTAACCACCAACATTGACATCAGCAATTCAAAACAACACTGACCAGGGAGGCGCAATGGGGAAATCAAAGGCAGGGTGTTCAGAGGAAGGAGTAGGGAGCATGTAAAATGCCTGGATAGACCACAAAGATAAGGACCAAGCTATATTCACTGAGTTTAGCAGGTTGCAGGCTGCAGTGACCTTGGGAGGACCAGATTTCACAGGTGCAAAATATGGAGAAGATTACAGAGGGATAGTGATTCAAGGTGAGAAGATGAATATAGGATTTACATGACCCATTCAGTAAGTATGGAATATACATATGGGCAGATGAGCTTAAAGGGCTGGGGTAGTGAGGTCTGCATTTCTTTTTAATATGGGAGGTATGTAAATGAGGATATGAGTAAGTCAATACCAAGAGATTGAAAATGTTGAAGAATGAGTATGGTCAATGGAGCGAAGCTCTTGTAAAGGCAAGCAGGACCCAAGATACAGCCAGCAGCTTCAGAGAAGTGCAGTGGCAAAGAAGGGAGACAGCGTGCAGATGCAGGTAAATTTAAGAGTGTAGGCAGTGAAAAGAATAACTGAAATAAAGACTATTAGTCATAGAACTGCTAATAGGCTACAGCTATTAAAGTTTAACTCTCTACCACAAGATTTATTAATCTAGCCAGCTGTGTGCCCAAGCAATCTGGGGGCTGTCACTTGTGATCCTCTTCAAACCCTAATGAGACAGTCAACCTTGTTTGTAAAAATATAGAAGACCATGTGCAGACTGGCAAATGAGTCTAATGTGCTAGATTCTTCTACTACCAGAGCCACCACTAAAAAAAAATCATTATGAAAGTCACCTTCAAAGTTCTATCAAGACCCCAACAAGTTGGTGTATTAGAGGATCAGAAGTGAGTCACTTGCCTATGATTGGCAAGTTCAAATGGATCAACTGGGTAAGACATTGTAGATAAGAAGGATATGAGTATCTGAACTTAGTTAACCTGGGCAGACTAAAGGTAACTCTGCCCCCACTCCCAGCTCAGACAGCCACCCACCAGCAAAGGGCATGATAAATAGAAAAAAAGAAAAAAGAAAAACTAAAAAGACAAGTCTTTTGTTTCGTATCCCAAAGTGGCCCATCTTCTGTTCTATGTGCCAGTGCTGAGCATGCATTTCCAAAGAATTTTTCTTTCTCTCTGAATTCCTTGGCCATAACTAGTAAGAAAGCCATCCCAGGTGAGGGCTCCAATTAATTCATAGAAAAAGCAGAGTAGTTCCAATTCTTTTTGCTCCTTTTCCAAAAGGTGAGGCAGTTACTGAGTTTTTGAGGGTTTTTTAAAATTTCTTTTATTCTTTAAGACCTGTTTTCTTAAGAACTCACCAAAAGGCAGTTACCATATTTCACTCTGAGATGCACATTTTCCTCACCTGTTAACATTTTAGCAATAGGGATACATTTTATAATCCTTTACGCCTTAGCTTTGTATAACAATTCCCTTGGCCCACCTCACAATCAATGTCTGTATTTTGATGAACCACAGAAATTGCCTTTCAGTGAGTGCTTCAGTTAACATCCTTTACTAACACGCTTGCCATAATTTTAACCACAACCCGGCATATTTGATATGATTGTTCCTATTATAGTAGGGCAAAAAAGCTTAGACAGATGCAATGACCTGCTGAAGTCCACGTGGTTAGTAAGTAGCAGAATGGGGTTGGACAAAGTCATGCTGCCTCCTGAAATATTTTAGCTGACTCAGAATCACCAATTAACTATATCCATGAATAATGCTTCTATGTTTGTCTTTCTAAAGTTCATGTGTTAGGAATTTGGTGACCAATGCAGAAGTGTTAGAGTTGGAATTTTTGGGAAAGAATTGGGTCATGAAAGCTCTGCCCTCATGAATAGATGAATTTGTTTGTAGATTAATGGATTAATAAGTTATTATGGGAGTGGCCTTGTTAAAATAAACTCACTCTAGTATGCCTCTGTGGGGTCACATGATGCCCTTTGCGAGTTAAGATACACCAAAGAGGCCCTCACCGGGCACCAGTGCCCTGCTCTTACACTTTCAGCCTCCAGAATCATGATCTGAATAACCCTCTGTTCTTTATGTGCTACAGTTTATAGTGTCCAGTTATAGCAACAGAAAACAGACTAGGGGAGATGAACAAAAATAGGAGATGAACAAGTTACAAAGAACAAGATACAAATGAGGATTGTAGGTTAAATTCTATCAACTTACATATAACGACAGTCATGTACAGAGAAATTTCAAAAATGGCTATGGGGTAAAGCAACTGTCATCTTCCCAGAGTCTCAACATCCTCAACTGTAAATGTATCACAATAACAACAACTGCTACACTCGACTGAGGATTTGCCCATAACAGAAACTGTGCCAAGCATTTTATCACACTTATTTCATTTGTATCATGGCCCAAAATGTTAGATATAATTTTCCTTATTAGAAACTGTTGCTTGGAGTATTTAAGTAACTCACCCAAGATGACAGATTTATCAAGTAAGGAAACTGGGATTCAGTCCTGCCTGTCTGGCACCAGAAATCATTAATCCATTTGCTATTCAGCATACCCACCAAGGGAGATGACTGGATGAGAGAGGACTTCTGATGTCCTGCCCCTGTGCAGAAATCATGCTATATTCACAAATAAGCATACAATGGCCCTATACTTGGTAAACTTGCCCTATGATGAGGCATTTAAAAGTGTTTTGGTTTTAAAGAATCCTCACAAAGTTAAACATAGAATGACCACATAATCTAGCATGTCTGTTACTAAGTACATATGTAAAAAAATTTAAAACAGGGATTGAAAAAGATACATATATACTAATGTTACATTGGCACTAGACACAACAGTCAAAAGATGGAAGCGATGCAAACATCCACCAACAGATGAATAAACAAAGTGTGGTATACACATACAATAAAAAATTACTCAACTTACAGGAGAAATTAAATTCTGAAACATGATACAACATGAATATGGCTTAGAGGCATTATGCTAATAAGCAAAAGGACAAATATTTGTGATTCCATTTACTTGAGGTACCTGGTTAATTCAAATTAATAAACACAGCAATTTGAATGGTGGCTCTTAGGAGTTGGAAACAGTGAACAGTAGAGTTGGTATTTTACAGCTCCAAAATTTCTGTTCGGAGCCAGGCATGGTGGCACACACCTTTAATCCTATCAATCAGGAGGCTGACGTAGGAGGAGCGTTGTGAGTGTGAGGTCGGCTTTGGGCTACAACATGAGCAAGGTCAGCCTGAGCTACATAGTGCGATCCTGTCTCAAAAAACTGGGGCTGGGAGTTTGGCTCAGTGGCTTAAGCGCCTGCCTGGCAGGCATGAGGCTGTGAGTTAGATCCTCGGTGCCATAAAAAAAAAAAAAAAAAAAAAAAATGTTTGGAAAGATGGAAGAGTTCTGGAGGTAGATGGTGGTAATGATTGGGCAACACTCTGAATATGCCACTGTCTTTACACTTATAAATGGTTAAAATGTTAACTTTTATGTCATATATACCTCACTACAAATTTTTAAAACCTCCAAAAAGAGGAGAGGGATTTGAGACTAATTGTGTTTTCCTAAATAGAAGGAATTTTTTTTTCAGTACTAGCAATCAAACCCAGGGCTTTGTGCGTGCTGGGAGAGTTCTTTGCCCCTGAACTACAACCCCAGTCCCTTTTTGCTGTTGTTTCTATTTTAAGATCTCTCACTAAATTTCCCAGAGTGGCCTTCAACTTGTCATCCTCCTGCCTTAGTCTTGAGCAACTGAGATTATAGGTGTATGCCATCACACCCAGTTTAAAAAGAGGAAAACTTTTGAGACTTGTGTTAAAGCGGAAGTGAGGAATCTTGTTCAAGGAATACGTGCTAGAAAAGCAGGTCAAGAGGGCAAAAGGAGGTAAGTTGCTGCTCTGGAAAAAGAGGAGACATGGAAAAGCCAGAGGGCAGGAATTCTGCTAGACAATCCTGGGCATCGGCCCAGAGCATCTCGGAGCAGATGGCAAGTTTGGTCTTGACAGCAAGGAAGGGGCAAGGGATTCCATGTCATTGAGAAAGAAACCATCTATCTCAGGACTCTGGGGAGTTACTTTAAAAAAAAAAAAAAAACTACACACACACACACTAACCCTTTCACATATCAAACAATACCATATCCTTCCTCAAACCTAAGTAAATATCTGTGCATCCTAATTTTAATTACAATAAGGAAACGGCTGACTAATGAAGTCACATTTGGCCTTCGGGTGACATTGGTGCAACCTAAAATGTTTATTCACATCAGAGCCCAAATCCAGCATGTAGTGCTGATAAATGCACACTGACGGCCAGTTCCTGCACAGCAGCAGCAGTTCCCAGGTGGATTCCCCGGGGGGCTCTTTCCCCAGCAGCCGGTGGAGATGGAACAGTGGGAGGCCAGGAAGGACCAGCTCATGCCAGCCTGCCTCCTGCTGAAACCAGCAGCACCCTGATCAGGGGCTTTTGAATTTGTTTTTATAGAGAAAGGAATGAAGCATTGGAGTTCAGAAGAATTAAAGCCTCTAGTACTCAACCTGTCTTGAATCTTTGCAGGAGTGTGGGCAGAGATACAAAGGAGAGAGGATGAGACACTGCCTGTAGCATCTGGGTATCGTGGAAGCTACGAAAGAAACTGTACGGACTGCAAGATTTATCAGAAAAACAAACAAAGGAAAGTATTCTCTGAAAAACTAGCAGAAGTCCTAACTCAGGATGAGAAGATGATCCCATTGATAACTTCAGGCTATGTGTCAATGCACCTAAACCTAAGCACCAACCCAACCAAGGATCCCGGGCCAGTGAAGGCAGGTGAGGCTTTCGCCTGCCTCAGCAGTGCAGCTGAGGGGGTGGCTCCAGCAACTCCTTTTCTCTCTCCACATCTGGCTTCTTACTCCAAAAGGAAGCAGTTGGAATAAGTAGCTCCCAATAGGCAACGTTCCTGCAGGGTCTCTATTCATTTTGCATATATAATTTTTGATAAGGGAGACACAACACATTTGTGAAATAGAAACAAATTTGATTACCCTAACACAATACTTTCATTTCATATGTACATGTTTTAATAAGGCATAACTGATTCTGAAATGTACTGAAGATTTTTTAGCTGCTTTTTCTTTTCAGAAAAAAAAATCTTATTAATATTTTTTTAAAGTTTCACCTTAGACTTTCTAAACTCCAAGGACCTATTCTATGTGATGGTGATGTTACTTGGTAAGTGTTAAGCACTTAATTGTGCCCCTTCCCATTTATATGTTAAAGCCCTAACTCCAGTAGCTCAAAATGTGAACGTGTTTGGAGATGAAGTCTTTAAAAACTAATTAAGTTAATGATATTAATGGAACCATTTTAGTGGGTCCTAATCTGGTGTTGCTGGTGTCCTTACAAGAAGAGAAGATTGAGACACAGTGTGGAAACAGTGTAAAGACACACCTGCAAGTCAAGGAGAAAGACTTTAGAAAAACTGACGCCACTGACTCCTGGATCCTGCACCTTCTGCCTCCAGAACTGTGAGAAAATAAACTTCTCTCATTTAAGAGACTCAATCTGGGGTACTTTGTTTTGGCAGCACTAGCAAAACTAGTATAGAAAAAGACTAATACTGCCCTTCTTAGTAAACTTATTGATTGCAGTAACCAAATCACTGACCACAAAAGTGTACTGTGATCAAAACCCAGGAAAAACATCTACACACACACACACACACACACACACACACACAAACACAGCATTGTTTCATTTTGTTTTATTATTAGTGCATGTTTGCAGTCCATGATGTTTACATTCCTTGTGGGGAGTTGGTATAGGCACATAACACATTTTAACTCCTTTTCATTTCTTTCTCCTCCACTCCTTTTCCCCTCCCTCTAGCCCTTGCTCCCCATCTCCTTTGAGAAGGATCTATCTCCCTACTTCTATTATCTTTTGTTTTGCTCTTTACTTCTATTTTGAGTTTCTCATAGAAGAGAAACCATTTGATATTTAAGTTTACACACACTGTTTTAACTGGTACAAACCAATTAAGTTGTAACATGAATGTGTTTTGCAACATGTTTTTTTTTTTTTCTTTGTAATCTTGTAATAGAACTAGGGTCTTGCAAAGTAACCACATCCTCTAGCTTCTCCCTTCCTGCCAGCCAGTGACACTGACTTACACGCTGACAGAGTGAGCCCAGGACAAGATGTGAAGTGGAATGGCTGCCTCCAATGCAGTCTGTCTCTTGAGTTCTTTCTGAGAAGATCTGGCTAACAGTGTAGCCACACAGAGACAAGAAACACCCCCACTTCCCCCTTCTCCATGCCTGTGCCCAGAGCTTCTAAGAGGCTGTAAGCAGGACATGTTCGCCAGGGATTGGATCTCTGAGGGCTCATTTCTACACCTGCACCAGGACAAATGAGGAACACCCCAGTGGTTCACCATTCACCTGCGGTGACAGGGACCATGGCAGCCCAGAGGCAGGATTGCTTCTGGATTTAAAATACCAGCTTCCCCTTTCACACTGAATAGAGAATGGCAGCAGCACAATTGTCATGACCAAGGCAGCTTTCAATAACAACAAAAAGAACAGAGTCAGGCAGTCTTGCTTTAGGGGAACAGGTCTCAAGGCCCCTCCAATTGTGATTTGGCATAACCAGGAACCACCAAGAGTTGAAAAGGTAGACTTACTCCACCTTTTTCTTATTCCCTGCAACATTCTAAGGACAGAGTGGAGGTTGAAAGGAACATGACCATCACAGGCGGAACTACATATAGTAGTTTCTGAAAATAGCTGCAGTGCACTCCTGAGGAGGACCTCCAAGGAGTGGAAGGCACGAATAAGCATTAGCCCAAGAGTATGGTGAAAGGGACCTACTAAGGCCCCTCTCTGCTGACCAGCACAGGGCATGAAACAGGATTTCTGGTCTACCGCTCAACAACGGCACTCAGCACAACTGCTAAAAGGCATCGCAACTTTAATGACTATCAACAAACACTGCTATGGTTACAGCCTAGTTTTTCAGTGCTTGCCTCAGCCCAACAATTCACCCTCCTCACTGGGAACTCTCCCATGACCACTGTCACCCCTTTTTATTAAAACTCAGCCACTGCATTAGCACTTCCTTTGCATTGTCATTGAGACCACAAGAATGTAAGGGAAAGAGTGACCTCCCTTACAGCCCTGCCCATTGGTGCTTCCTCCAGCCTCCCCAGGGAGTGCACAGCCTCGTTCCCACAGGGCTCACCTCCAGGCCACAGCTGACCCAAAGAATGCAGAGCAGGAAAAACAGCCACCAAAGCCATCAGAGGGAAGAGAGCTTCATGCTTACTCAGAGATTTCAATAGCTGCAATTTTAGAAGGTACTGACAAGACAAAGGCAAGTGGAATGTACCTTGCCACACGTGTCTTCGCAATTACTCCTGACGTAATCTGTAAAATATTGATATCTCCACCCAGAGGATGACTTTCCTCCTTTAGGCCTTCACTCAGTGTCAGCTTCTCAGAGAAGCTTTCCCTGGCTGTGCTGTCTACAACACCATCCATCCCCTGCTTGTCTGTATCTCACCACCACCTTGCCTTGATTTTTCATCCAGCACTTTGCCACTCTCCAGCACACTGTTTTACTTACTTCTCTTAATGTGTCTCCCAGACTAACAAATAAATAGTATTTGTTCCAGGACAACCCCGAGGATTCTAAAATTTGTGGGTGCTGATGTCCCTTATATTAAGCAACAGCATATTTGCAAATAACTTACACATATCCTCCGGTAGACTTTAAATCATCTCTAAATTATAGTAATACAATGTAAATGCCATGTAAATATTTGCCATTTTGTATTGTTTAGTGAAAAGTGACAGCCTGTATATGTTCGTTACAGATGCAACTTTTTTCTTCTAACATATCTGATCCACAGTTGGTTGACTCCTCAGATTTGGAACATGAGATATGGAGGGACCATGTCTGCACTGTTCAGTGCTGTAACCCCAGCACCTACAAAGGTTACAGCATGGAGTAGAGGCTCTTACAAATTTGCAGAATGAACAAATAAGGCAACCAAAGCTCCTGAGGTTGAATCCAGCAATATGAGCTATTGAAAGAGAGAACTGATCTGGGAGGCATGAGGCTGTGAGTTTGATCCCCTGTGCCGCAAAAAAAAAAAAAAAGAAAAGAAAAGAAAAAAGAAAAAAAGAAAGGAAGGAAGGAAGACAGAACTGTGCCTGACTCAAATTTCTAATAAGCAATAGTCTCCCAGCACCATGTTGTCTCCCTTCCTGGTAAAAGCAAAAAAACTGCTACATTATCTGGCATCACAGAGAGATCACCAAACAAAATTAGGTGCAAAAGGACCCAAAAGGGAGCAAACACATGCTGTTTGTGTCTTCTTTGAGAAAGGCTAGAAAAGCAAAGTCAAGCGAAAGGACCTGTAAGAAAATAGAAAGTAACAACTGATTCTAGGCTTGCAAAGGAACAAAAAACATAGGAAAAGGAAGCTATGGGAAAATAGGAACAGAGAGTTGGGGCACAAGAGTCTGTTCTATCCCCAGGGCTTTCTTTAGCAGCAGATGAAGAAAGGAAAAATTTGCATAGCTTCCTAGAGACTTAGGAAGAGAACTACCAACCTTTAAGAGGGTAAATTTTGTAACTGCCTGGGAGATTCTGAATGTTGATAGTGGGGAAAGAGTAGGAGTTGGGACAAGGAAGTTGGGGGAGAGAAGGTATTCTAAACCACGATAGCAAATCCTTAAGGGAAGATCAAGGAGTTTGTGTCGAAGCCTCCCACTGAAGTTCAGCCAAGTGGACTGTAAGAGGTAACTCAGAACTTCTCTGGAACCAAAGTAACACACAGGCTATGTCAGACCCACTAATGAGGAGAGCTACAGCTGGGCCCCGATGATGGTAATTCCTAGAAGCTGTGACTGTAATCTCCTTTTCCAATAACCAGCAATTATAAAAAGGGGCAGGAATCCCAGGGCAGCTCCCCTCAGGGTATAAACCCAGGACCCTTAGAGAAGGTGTGACTGATTCCACTGTGGGCTTACACTGTTGTGGGCACCAATGTTCCATGCTGGGTGAAGCTACCTTGTTAGGAAAATACTCCAGGGGATGCGAAGGTCACAGGAACACATGATGACAGACTGGAAATAAGTACCTGAAGCTGTGAGATGGAAATCAGGTGGTACCCTAGTCCAGACAAAGCCAACTTGCTAGAAGATTCAGTGGTTCTCAGGTGCCTGACAAGCTTTGCTGAGGAACTCCTGACAGGTGGTTGCACCAACATGCAGGCATGACTTTTACAGAGACAGGTGCCAAAAGCTGCCCCTGTGCAAAATGACCAAAAGGGAGGCTGGTCTCTCTGGAAACATATGAAAGGCTTTCCCAGTGTCTGTGCATAGTGTAGCCCTCTAGGCTCAACTGCTGAATTAAAAAATCATCCATATGGGTAAAATGACAGGATGGCTGGGATTTACTCTAAAAGTTTCTAGCAGCCCAAAAAAGTTGGGGAAGGAGATGAAAGAAACCTGATGGAGAAAATGATATAGATTTTGAAGTTGGAAGAAAGATTTATTATACCAGTGGGCCTCAAAAGTGTCCCTTCCAGACCAGAAGCAACAGCACCTGGGAAATTTATCAAGTTTTAAATTCTCAGACTGGGGCCTCCCCAGATCTATCAAAACAAAACAAAACCAAACAAAAAACAAACGAAAAAGAACCTCTGTGGCTGGAGCCTTGCAATCTGTTTTAAGAAGCCCTCCCGAGAATTCTGCTCATCCATCCTGATGCACCCTCAAATTTGAGACGCACTGTATCTCTCTCTTTTGTTCATGCCATGGATTTCCATAATAAAGGGATTTTTAAAAACCATCCCTGTGGGTATTTCTGTTGTTGAGTTGTTTATTTCTTACGTCATTTGTCTTCAATTGCTATTTAACCATTGTTTTGATCTTTTCCTGGAGCCAGAACAAAAAGACAGGAAGCAGAAGCGACCACTACACTCTCCCTCTCTCTGCAGTTTACAAGTGTAAACTTCCTGTTAGAGTCAACCCACCAGTGCACACACCGCTCACACCTGAAGACCTCTGCTGCCAAGTGACCCCGCTTGTCAGAGCTGCCTAGCTTCCTTCCAGCTCTGCTGGGTGAGCTCTCACAAGGGGCACCCGGAGCCCCCCTCACCAAGCTTCTGGTCTAGGTGGCTGGATCTTGCGTGGTCTCCTGTGGCTTGCAAGAAACGACTCCCCACCCAATCCCCACTAACTTTCAAAACTGCACTGAACGAAAACAGGATCCCTGATCTTTTCCTCCTTCGTTCGGTTCACAAGCTCTTGAGAAGAAAGCCTTGGAAGACAGGAAGTTGAGCCAGAGGTCGAGTCCCAGGGCAGTCCCCTCCGGGCACGATAGTTCCTCCCCCACCCCATCCAGGTCTTGGGTACCGGTGTCCCAGGGCAGTCCCCTCCGGGCACGATAGCTCCTCCCTCACCCCATCCAGGTCTTGGGTACCGGTGCCACGCACCGAAAGACACGCAGGCCGCGCGAGGGGAAGGGTTAAGAAGCCGGGGCTACCTCTCCCTCCCCCTAACGAGTGCCCCCCCTCCCCAACCGCCTGCCCCCCTTATGTGCTGTAAAACAATCCCTTTGTTTCCTCTTTAATACATTAGCCTCAGGGGCCATTATAGGAGAGAAAGGTAGCTGGGCTCTTTTATCTGCAAGAATCCATTAAGCGTGGCCTCCATGCAGCAGGCCGCTCGTTTATGGGCAGCCCATCGATGGGGTCCGTGGGGACCCCTCCTAAGTGAGGACTCGGTCGCACCTGTACCCTATGTCCCTTCGGCAACTAGAATCTAGGGGGTGGAGGTGGAAGGTAGGAGGCCCCTAAAGCAGAGTTAGATAGTACAGTCGTGGCTCTCCGCCGCCGGGGAGGGTCTCCCCAAGGTCCCCCAGTTTCACATCTTCCTGTCCTGACCGCCACCTCTTCCTGCACACCCAAGAAAGGGCGGGGCGTCGGGGGAAGGGGTCGATGGCGAAAGGGGAAATGATCCTCCCTCCCGTTTCCTCTGTTCTACACGCAGGTCTGCACAAGCTTCCCCCAGCCATCTCGATGCCTCAGCCAGGTCATCGCGCGCCGACGAGGGAAGCACAGTGGCGCCTCGGCCCGCCCAGAGGATGCACACGTGTGGCCTCGGGCCTCGTGGCACGCGTGGACGCGACGGTGCGGCAACCCGCGAATGGACTATAGACCGCAGACGCCCTCCCCCGCTCAGGCTTCCTGCAGGAGTTTTACCCCTCGGGGACCAAGACGGCCTTTTACTTTTATTAGGAAGCTGTGATGCAAAATGCCAGCTGGAAAGCACTAAGGCACGGAAGGTTTCGTGTGTCTCGTCAGAGAATACTCTTACACCGATCAATTATTTATATCGTCCCCATGAACTGTCGCCCCAAATGCCCACTCCGCCTTAGCTAGTCGCCCAGTCAAGATGACAAAGGCGGCCAGCAGGCCCGAGGCACAGGCACCAGGGACAGCGGCTTTGAGCTCTGGTCTTGGCGGGGCGGAAGCAAGGGGAGGGGAAGGGCGACTGGAGCCTGGGAAGATCCAGCGTCATACTTTCCTGAGGCTTAGGAGGAGGGATGTTCCCTTTTCCGATAGCCAACAGTTCTGTTATTAGGAGTAAAGGTGACAGGGACAACGACAAAACAGAACTCTCTTTAAATTCTCCGTTGCCTCTGAGCCAAAGACAGAATCCCAGGTCTGTGTGTCCCCGGCTTGAAATCTCTGTGGAATGACCTTCTTTGGATCTTCTCCTGCTCTTTCGGCATGAATATAAATATTTTCTCCACTTACCATATGTTACCCACGCACTTACGCAGACCCCACCGCCGCGGCCCTGCTGGGCTCCTTGCAAAAGGAGAGCCGCTCCCGTCTCAGCCGGGAGGGCAGGAGGAGGAGGGAGCGGTGTTGTTTAAGGGACAATGTCACTTTCCTCTTCATCAAGATTCTTTGTCAATTGCTAGGGAAATAATTGACCTCAAGCTACTTCAGTCACAACCAATAGAAAAATGGAACGGTGATGTGTCCAGCTGTTAAGGGGAGGCAGGCAAGCAAGCTAGGAACAAAGGTGGCCAGGAATGGAGCTGGCATGAAAAATATGTAAAGCTTCATGTGGGAATTCTTGGGAAACAGAAGAATTGCACTTAAAAATAAAACCAAAAAAAAAAAAAAAAAAAAAAACCTGGAATTCTGCTCATTCGCTCTATCTCCAAGATTGCAGTCCTAAGAATATGCATTGGGATAGTTTTGAAACTGTCCCAGCACAGGATCCCTTTAATTCAGCTGTCATCGTTTCAGATCTCTGACCTTTTCCTAAACTTGCACAATAGTACTTTCTTCCAACATCCTCCACTCCACTGAAAGCCACAATGAGCCAGTTGGTGTCTGACTCAGGGGCCCAGGAAATGATTTGAGAGTTCAGTGACTATTATGGGGGAGAGGGAGGTTGTTTGTAAGCAGTGGGAGAAAGTGGGGCACTAGGAGGAGTGTGAGAGGTCACCAGAGACAGAGCCAGGAAGAAATCCAGCAATTGTGTTTTTTTGGTTCCCTTGGAGAGATGATAGTTAAGAGTGATTTGTTAAAACAAATCTCATATTTCAGACCACAAGATGTCCCATTTACAAAGCTGATCCTGTTGCAGGTTGGACCAATCAGGCAAAAATCAATATGGACATTTGATGCCATCAGGGTGGTAACAAGCAAGAACAATATCAACCAGCAGCTCAACTAGGCCTCAGATATGAATACTTAGCCTGAACTGTGCCAGCTTGCAAATAACAAAAAAGAAGAGTGGAGGAGGGGGGTTCTGGTACTACAAAAGCAGCCCCAGAGCATCAGTGCTCTGTCTTTTCTAGCATGCAATTAAGCCAGTGTCACAGACATGTGAGTGTTGACAAATAGTCACCATGTGAAAAAACCAAGGCCTCTGCTTTTTTTCAGGCTTTCACTGAAACACAGAGTGAAGAGTAGTATCAGTGTGGCACAAACTCTTGTCACCTAGATCTGCAAATGAACTGAACAGTCTGCATCTTCTTCATGGGATTGTAGGAAGCATTGGGCGCATGTGCGAATCACCCCAATTAGCGTGATGCATTTTTCTTTAGGAGAATTTTTCTTTTTTGGTACTGGGGATCAAGCTCATGACCAGGCATTTATGCCACTGACGTAAACTCCTAACCCTTAGAATTTTTTAAATCATTAAAATTTGTGACCAGTGTATGATCCTAGATAAGCGAGCTACTGGTTGCTATGGTCTAATGTTTGTTTCCCTCTGAAATTCATATGTCAAAATCCAAATCCTTAAAGTGATGGTATGAGGAAGGGTCCTGTGGGTGCTTATTATGTCACGAGTCATTCATGAATGGAATTAGTATCTTTATAAAGAAGCCTGAAAGAGACACCTCATCCCTTCCACCATGTGATAACAGCTAGACGGCTCCACCTATGAACCAAGGAGCAGGGCTTTGCCTGACAACAAACATGTCTTCCTTAGATGTCCTGGCCTCCAGGACTGTGAGCAATAAACTTCCATTGTTGGTAAGCCCCCAGTCTATGACATTCTGTTATAGTAATCTGAATGAACTAAGACAATGAGCATATTTCCAAATTTCTCCAACCTCTTACAAGCGCTTTCCTGGATCTCCCCTAAGATTCAGTCAAATCATGACACAATTGGTAGCTACAATTTACTTTTCTCAGAATGATTAATTCCAAGCAGCTGAATGGTATTAATTTAAAGAAAGAAATCTCTGTTGAAGGGATTATCTAGTTCTCATCACTGTTTAGAGCTGTTTAACTCTATTTCTCTTGAAGCTAGAGACATTTCTACATGCAACATCCTTGAAAAGAGCTAGTTCTGAACTATTTTCATTCTAGAATTCAAGAATTGTTCAGGGATTAAATATTCTAATTAAGCTCACCCCATCATCACCACTCTTCACCTAAAGATTCAAATATGAAGCCACTGAGTTGACTGCCTGGTGATGGTAATGGATTTACATTGAACTCTCCCTGTTCTCTTGTGAACCCTGATACTTGCAAGGTGGAAATGAAGACTGGGGTAAAATCTGACTGTGGTAGTGAGAATAATTGGTTCATGTGACAATGAAACCTATGGTTTAGCCTCCTTAGCCATGCATTAAAGCTAATGTATCTAAGTGTTGAATGGCCACCATAGGTCTTGCCTGGAAAATATTTGTAGTTTGGTAGATCCCAATATGGTTCCCACTGAATGAACACTGCCCCATCCCCCAAAATGTTCTGTATATAACTGAGAAAATTAGAATAGGATATCAACCAATATTTTAGATTTATGAAAATTAAATGCTTTTAAAGTATATATCTTTTATTCTGCAAATTAGCTTTCCATGTCTTACAGTACTACATCTATATCAGTATTGGTGTAAACACCAAAAAAAAAAAAAACCCCACAAACAAACAAACAAAAATAAAAACCCTGAAAAAAATCAAGTGGTTTATTATCTTTATCTGGATAGCAGAATTATGGAGGTCAATGTCTTTTCTTCATCTCAACTTTTCAGAATCTTACCGAATGATTGCAACTATTTTCTAATTCCATAAACATTTTTTTTCCAGTACCAAGGATCAAACTCACAAGCTCACACCTGCCAGGAAGGTGCTTAAGCCACTGAGCTAAACTCCTGACCCTATTTTTTTTGAGATAGGATCGCACTATGTAGTTTAGGCCTGCCTTGCTCACGTTGTAGACCAAGCTGGCCTCGGATTCACAACACTCCTCCTACCTCAGCCTCCCGAGTGCTGGGATTAAAGACGTGTGCCACCACGCCCGGCCCCATAAACATTTATAAATATTCATGCACTAGAATCACTATCAAAAAAGTGACTTAATAAATGTATTTCCTGTTTCCTAAGAAAACAGTAATTTGAGCAAGCAAAAGGGAGAAGTAACAGGAGAAAAGGAACAGTCACCAAGTGCTTCCTACCATCTGTCTGGCATTTCACAGAATTATCTCATTTAATTCTCATTCTTGGCAAAGACTTGACACCAATTTTTACTGAGTAGGCAACCAAACCTCTGAGACAACAGTATATGAAAATTTCCTAAGATTTTACCAGTTAGAGGACATTCATACTCAGTTCTCTATGTCCAGGTTTTTTAGTACCGCTACTTGAAACATATAGTGGCAGTGTAACCCATGTTTGTTAGGTTAGGCAAGTAAATAAATAACAACATTCTGCTCTACTAAAAGTTCTGTACTCTACATTATTACTGAGTACACTATTACTGGTAGACCACACTCTTTACACAGAATCACACACACACACTGCTATCGCTTCTTTGACCAAAGATGATCACTTGACCCAAACACACTATGCTATTAATTTTTCACTGACCAATCAGATCCTCTCTGCAAGACTTTGAATAAAGTGATGTATACACTCTGGTGAAGCCCATAGCAAGCTTTTCAATTCTGAGATGCATCAGGTCTCTTGGGGGTAAACATGATAAGAGTTCTAAAGACAGCAAAATTATACAGGGTAGAGGATCTATAAAGAAGCAGAAAAGAATGCTCTATGGAGGAGGGGGTAGTGAAACAAATGCCCCTGTTGCTCTGTGCTCCCTGTGAAGTCCTCTGTATTCAAATAATAATACTTTTGATAAGAACAGAGTTGAGTGAATTTTTTTCTTTACAATCAAACATCTCAGACGCCATAAGAAATGAACACAATTCATGGGCATCATTTTGTCAAATCTGTGTCTGGGTTTGCTAGTGATGACCCAAAGTCATGCCTACTTGTATGTCACTCAGGAACTTCAAACTCAGTATGCACAAAAGCAAATCTACCCCCTCCCTCCATATCCTCTAATGTTTCTAGACTCTGAATGTCAGTGAGCTCCTTCTAAGTATTTAAATCGGTGAACGAGTGCTGTCTTCTCTTCTTCACCTCTTTGTCTAACCTGTTATAAGTCCTCTCATTACTACCCCAGTCCATCCACTTCTCTGCCTGTGCCCACCCTGCTGTAGCTCATTTACCATCATCTCTCTTCTGGTAAGTGCAACAGTCTGTTCACCGTTGTCCCTGCTTTGGTCTTGCTTCTCTCCAGTTGCTCTACAATATTCAAGTCTAATTAGTACACATGTACACAAACAGAGAGAGAGAGAACAGGACAGAGACAGAGACAGAGCTTTTTAAAATCCTCTAGTGGCTTTCCTTTGCCTTTTAGGGTAAAAGCAGAACTCTTATGCATGGTCTATAGGTCTCTGCTCATTGTACCCTCTCCAGTCCTGTCTTTCAGCATCCTGCCCACACCCCACCCAGGCCAAATCTCTTTCAGTTCCTCAAAAATGTCATGTTTCTGTGCTAGAAGGACTGCTGCGTACCCCGTACCTCTCAGTGTGTACCTCTTCCTCTACCTGGAAGATTTCTACTCCTTTCCCACAACTCAGCTTCAACTTTTGTTCTTTACAAGGACTTATCTGATTCTTCAAAATTAAGGTTAAGTACCTGTGACACGTGGTCTTGTGACCTTCTGCATATGGCTAAATCCCCTGCATACCTTCCTTGGAATTATACTTGGTTTTATGCACAGTCTCTATACATTGTTCAGTTACATCCTTAACACTGAGTCCACAATGAATGCATAGGCTGCACTGGAAGAATAAATATATCTACACATCAAAGAATTACTCTTGTGCTTCTAACAATACAGAGATATTTCAGTGAACCAGTTCTTTTCAGTTTTATTGCAGTTTACACTCCAAAAATGTCTGGAACAAGTCTGAAAGTGAAGATGTGAGATGAGGTTAGGAAACAACATTGATAATAATCCCAACCAAGAGTATAAGCTACTCTTATTAATATTGACTCTTATACTTAGGTTAGTCATTGCTCAAAACTTTCTGGGCTCTCCTGCAAGTTACTCTGACAGGTCTTTCCACATGTTTCTTCTCTGAACATGAACCTCTGGTGGTTCTAAACCAAAATATCTCCACTATGCATGTGCAAGAGTATGTCACTGAGAGGAGGAAAGCATGTTCCCAAGTACTGAAGCTTAGGTCAGAATGCTCACTCTCCAAGGCCATGAGGTATTCAGAAACTTGGTGTGTATGAAAATATCAGGAACAAAAAATAGTTGTAAGAGGGAGACAACATGAACTAATATGCTTCAGACATACAGTCTCAGTAGATGAGGACAAGGACTAAGAAGAAGGGTATCTGGGAGAAGATGGAACCAGCATGGCTTCAAGAATGGAGCCACACATTCAGAAATTGGGAAAAGATTTGCAATTGAGAGGAAAGCTGATAATTTGGTTTTTAGGTAGATTTGTATTTTGATGGTACAGAAAGTCAAAATGGAACTGACAGTCACAGGATGCCAGCTTCAGTGAGCTAAGGGGTGGAGATATGGAGGTGGTCCATCTACTGTTGATAGCTACAGGCTGGTTAAGGGTAAGCCAATTACAGAGCCAAAAAGAACCCCTCTACTTACATCAAGAAGAACAGAGATGGAGAGAGGGCAGAAGGTAGAGATGGAGGCCTCCAGAACATGGATAGATGCTGTGGTTTGCATCTGGACATTCCTACAAAGCTTTATGTAGTCATAGGGGCAGGTTTCTAGAATATGTGATTGATTCATTGTCCAATACTAGGATTGCAGGTGTGAGTGCTGCACCTACTCTGGGGTGGGTAGCCTACATATGAAATAAGGGAAGAAAAGAGGCATTCTCTCTCTCTCTCTCTCTCTCTCTCTCTCTCTCTCTCTCTCTCTCTCTCTCTCGTTGCTTTTACTGTTGTCCATTGCCATTAACTGTTGCCTTCTTCCATAAATCACTGCCTTGGACCCAGCAGATAATAAACCAAAACCTCTGCAAACTGTGAGCTAAATAAACTTTTCCTTCTCTAATTTCAGCTGTCAGGCATTTTGTCTCAGCAACAAGAGAAAGGTAACCAAGACAGAATTTGGTACCAGAGAAGTGGGGTCATTGCTGTGACTATATCTAACCATATGGTTCCAGAGCCTTTGGGAATGGCTTGTGGGAAGAGTTTGGAAAGATTTTAAGATGTCACCTGAAAGAGTAGAGCTGGAATGCCTTAGGCTGTTCTGTATGGGAGATTCTTGACAGAACTCAGAATACCAGAAGACTGATAGAAATCCTGCCAGTGAAGACCAGGCTTGGGAGGTTTCTGCTGGGAAGAAGGATGGGATTGGCTGTTGGTCTCCAGATGATGCATGTTATGGCTTGGCAAAATGCATGTCTGCATTTTGCTCAGGTCCAGAGACTTTGCCTGAAACTAAGATTAACTAATTAACCTGGCAAAGGAAATTTCAAAGCAGTCAAATATTAAGGCTGTGGCATGGCTATTGTTGGGGGCTTTTTACCAGATTTATATCGCAAATCAAGAGCAAAGAGCCCAGCAGCATGATTTAAAACATTGTGAGTTTGGTCAGAAAGAAAGCTCCAGTAAAGCTGTGGACTACAAAGATAGAGCTGAGGAGATTGACTGCTGAGAAGGAACAGGGAGTGGAAAAGATGGCCTGAGGGTATTACAAATAGCAGCAAGTAACCACCCTTTGCAGTCTCAAAACTGCAAAACTGAAAGACTTTGCTTTTAACCAGATTTAACCAGAAAGCCACAGCACACCATGTGCCATAATGGCAGCAGCATAGAGAATTTGTTCTTCGGAACTGGATTCAGAGTGCTTAGATACCCAGTCACTTGAACCCTACAATCAAGAGACAGGAAAGCCTGGCTACTGCTCCAGCTAGCAGTGGACCTTGGCTTCATCCTTGTGGCACTGGTTTTAGGTGCATGCAGAATGCAAAAGTTCTGAGGTTAAAAGGGCTTCCACTTAGATTTCAGAAGAAGACTTGGGAGGGCAGTGAGTGAAGCTGTGAGGGTGAAGACAAAGATGCAGTGAAGACCCCCAAAAATTAGAGAAGCCAGGAACATAGATCATCTGAGAAAACCTGCAAGGAGGGAGCAAAATGACCTAAGAGAGAAGCCATAGGAGCTACAATCACTGGAAGTACTATAGGGGCGGAGCCATGCAAGGCCTTTGGAGCTTGCAATTTGCCACGGATTGCTATGGATGTTCTACAGGGAACTACAGGACCTAATGTTCGCCCTGCTGGATGTTGGACTTTAGTCCCATTCCTTTGTATCCCCCTGTTTGTACCCTTCGGAATGGTAATGTTTATCTTGTGACATTGAATGTTGGAAGTGTTTAACTTTTCATTTGTACAGGGGCTCACAGCTAAGAACTTGCCTTAGATTTTGGAGGAAATTTGGTACTTGGACTTCAGTAATGCTGAAACTGTTAGGATTTTGGCAACTCTTAGAGATGGCCTAAATGTGTTTTTCATAAAGGATGTGCACGAGTCTTTGGGAGACTAGGGATGGAATGTTTTGGTTCTAATGTAATATACTGTTCATAGACTTAATACTGGTTCTTAAGATTGTTAAATCTGTGCTATAATGTTCAAGTTGTGAAGTGATAATAAGCATTTCTTTGTTTTTGGAAACTGTGTTAAAGAATGTGTCTGGTGGCCAAGTTAGGGTTGGATTATAATGGTTGATACCGTATGTCAACTTGAGAAGTTTAGAAGTTTAGCTCAGCAGGGGGTCAGGGTTCTCACTTTGTAAATATCCCAAGCCTGAGCAAGAAGAGAGCACAGAAGTGGTGTGAGGACTTCACTCACCCTGAGGGGGTAGCCTGCTTACAATATAAGGTGGGAAAAAGGCCTGCCCCCCTTTTTGCTCTTGTTACTTTTGCTGTTTTCTGCTGTCTTGAAATGTGGCCCAGCTGCCATGCCACCCTGCCTTGGAGCCAGCTGATTATGGACTGAAACCTCCACAAACTGTGAGCTAAATAAACCTTTCCTTCCTTAATTTTGGGTGTCAGATATTTTGTCTCAGCAATGAGAGAAAAGTAACTAAGATACTCACTATTGCAGAATCCAGAGCTGGTCTTGTGAGAGCAAGGGCAAGACTGAATGGTGGGGGTTGGGCAAAATTACCCATTTCCTATAACTTTAGATAGCTTGATATAATAACAAAACAAAAGTCTCTCTATACTGGAATATAATTGAAGTTGAAAAAGGTAGAAAGCCTTGCTCCTCTTCTGAAGATGTCAGCAGAACAAAGGTGCAGTTGAGTGCTTGGGAGAAGGAGCCCCTGGCCATGGGACCCAGCCCCTGCTTCCACTCTGTCACTGCCCCTATCTGGGCATCCTGAGCAAGGGAGGTGTCTCTTAATCCATCTCCCCTCTCTGGCTGGAACTGCAGCTCCAAAGTTACCCTTCTGGATGCTTTTCAACAGGCTATGGAGTCATGACAGCAGGCAGTGCCACAATAGAGATCAGCTCATATTCAGCTTCCCAAAGTGCCTATGAAAAAGGTCCTTTGCAATCAGAAAGGAGGCAGAGACCCTGAAGAAAAGTGAATGTGCCCAGGCCAGCCAGTTCAGAAACCCCACTGGAAAATTCCCATAAAACAAACAACTGGGGGACGTCCACTACACCCCATAAAAAAGAGACAGAATAAGCAAGTCATAAGGGTAAAAGAGTTTACTTACAAATGAAAACAATTTTCCTTCCTCGGTTTGGAGATCTTGGGATAAAGGCAGAGATGGCTTCCATCTCCATCCAATCCAGTCCTTAGTTCCTTTTCTTCCTGCTGCCCCATTTAATGTTTTTCACTTCCTATTCCCCATATTCTGCTCAAGGACTCAAAAACACCTGCCTACCAAGAATCTAAGTATAGGAAGAAAAAAAAATCAAAAGAGAAAGGAAAGAGATGGACATTTTTTCCGCTAGGAAGTGAAGGCCACTTAGCGTTTCATGGGACAGAAGAAGCGAATCAGCCAACTCATTCTCTGGATTCTGGGGCAGACAAGAAGGCTAGAGATGGTGAGGGAGGGATACCCCAGGCCTCCTGGAAGATATCTGAAGCATATTTAGGAGGCTAAATGTTAGGTTCTTGAGACATATATGAGTACATGAATAGTAGAAGAAAGAAGGTCACACTCAGATCTATACCTATGTCCACTGCTCTACTAGCCCCACAGTTTCTCTGCCCAGCCTTGGACACTATCCTTTAGCTCTGCTGCATCTCTTGCTTTTAATAAATATGGCTGAGTTTAACATTCAGGCAAAGGAGGCTTACAGATGACACACTGAGGATCTGACCTTGTAGTCCGAGGGCAGACAATGGCTGCTGGCAGGCCACAGTCAAGGCTGCAACTCCAGCAGGCAAAAGCAGAACCAGAAATTGAAGGAACCTGGTGCTTCCTCTCCTCCCTATTTCTCCCCAAACCTGTGACCCAGGATTCCATTCTTTATGTGCAACTCAAATGGTCAGTCCTGGCCTTGGGCCTCCCTGAGCCTCTGCCTGGACCCCTTCTCCCAGGTGGCACCTTCTTTGTTGCCGTACTTTGGTTTAAGGTCTCAGTTTAAAAATCAGCTTCTCAGAGAAGCCTTTTCTTTGTCCCATTTGATTACCTTCAAAACACAAATCCTTTTTTAAAGGTTATTTTAAAACTGATTTCTTGACTAAGGGAGTGGTTCAGTACTAGGACACTTGCCTGGTATGCATGAGGCCCTGGGTTCAATCCCTAGCACCACAGAAATACATACATACATAAATACCTTTTAGCTCTGCCCACTGGGACATGAGTCCCACAGCCTTGGAGAATCTTGCTCCCTTCCTAGTCTGGGCATCAGGAAAGCACCTGGTTTTTATTCAGACTGCTCACAGTCTCAATTTGAAGGTACTGAAGTAGAAAAAAAGTCACCAAATGTTTAAAAAGCTTTGTTGATGGGCTACTGAAACTTAATTACAAATCATGATTTTTTTGGTGCAGCTTTCAAACCCTTTCCTCTAATGGGTCACCTCTTTTATTTCAAGGGATACTACATTTGGAACACTGGGAATATCTGTAGACCCCTGGTGGTTAAAGGAAACCCGTGGCTTTAAAAAGACAGTCATCACTGAAAATCGTTTTAAATGTGCTGTAAAAGGGAAATCTCCAAAGGAGATAAAGGGCATCAGGAGTGGGGTGCCTCAGTTCTGTGAACAGCTCTGAGGTGGGGTCTGTCCAGCTGCCCCACCCAGCAGGGAAACCTCCTTCCCCCCTTCCAGGGCCCTCACCTCAGTAAGATCAGAAGGGTTCAGACATTACTTGCTGACTGGAAGAAAACAGCAAAAGGAAGGGGAGGAAAAAAAAAAAAAAAAGATCCCAATGTTGCACCCCCACTCCCATCCTTTCTTCTCCCAAAGAGCCCTCTGTTCAGAGAAATTAAAGCACTCTGATAGCAGATCACAAATTCAGGACAGAAAAGCTCCACTATGCAGCAGAGAGTGTATTGTGGGTAACCAGATGTTGGACACTTTTTGCTTATGAACTTTTGGAGACCATTCATATGAAAGACTATTTGTTCCTGGACACTCACCAGTAAAGGACCCTTTAAGAAGAGGGGAATTTTTTTTTGTTGTTTTGTTTTGCATTTTCTCTGTGTAAGAGACAGACAGAGGCAGAGATAGATTTCCTCTACAGTACTTAATCTTCAGATGACAGAATTCAGACTAATTTGTTTACAATTGCTGATGATTCATGTTTACAAATTCCTGTGCCATTGTGGTTAAAGAAATGCTATTTTTAAAAAGTTAAAAACCCACACATGCCTCCATATTTCGGGTTCTTCTTCTTCCCCTTCCTGCCTTCCTCACTCCCCACTTTCATTTTACCAATGGCCACAAATACACAGGCCACGTCAAAGCAGCCAGAGGCTCTTTCTTTTCCCAGATTCCCTTTCAGCCCTGCCCCCATCAAAGGACTATCCCTGAACTCTCTAAGCAATCTCGACTCAAAGTCTAGTGACATTCTGCTTGCCTGAGCAGTCACACCCGGGTTTGCTCCCCTTTTGCAAACCAAACTCCTAGTATACATGAATCCACACCCCAGGTTTCAAACCTCCCACCCCATTTACTTTTGCTTTTCCTTGAATTCTGGACCATTTCTGAAATCAACCTACCAAGATGTTGAATGATGTCCTTTTAAGAGAGGGTGTGCCACAACTGGGTCACTAACTGTGTGACTAATCACAGTTGCCTGTAACCACAACAACTGGGTCTTCAACCTGGCTTGGTCATTTGTAAACCACAAAATGACCCAGCCATCTGTGTAGGGGCTGCAGGCGCCAGAACTTGTGGCTCTTCCCAGGCCTGTCCCCTCCTGAGCGGCAGGAGCAGTGCTGCAAGTGACAGGGGCCTCCAGCCTCCTGACACTTGCAGCACTGGAGTGCGACTGATCACTTCAAACCCCTTCTTATTCGTCTTTACTGGTTTCTGCTGCAGGGACAGCCACAATGAGGGCTTGCAACAGCAGATGCTAACTAGCTGGTTCCATTTAGCAACACTGAGTCCAAATGAGAAAAGGAAAATGTCTAGAATAAATTTATTTTCAACAATAAAGAAAGTAGAGCAAGACAGAGAGGGAGGGAGGGTACAGAGAAAGAGGGAGAGAGTAGAGAGAGAGAGAATAGAGAGAGAGGAGAGAGGAACTTACCTCAAGTAAACTTAGGGCCCTTTATTGTGTATATCACTCATTTATTGCACCAAAATTTAAAAACTCTATAAAGCTTTCCTCAATCACTAAAGCAATTAAGAAATTTTCAGCATGTGAGCACCTTTGCCCAAGGGTCCTGGAAAGTATCCTAAAGGAGCGGCACCAGAGTTGGGCTTCAGAGCAGCAATGCAGGTCTTTCCCAGGGAGGGCTGAGCTCTGTGGCTGTATTAACCTCTTCCCTTCCTGCCAACCAAGTTAGAATTTTTTCAGGCCTGCAGTAAAAGCAAAACAAAACAGGGCTTATTTATAAATGAGGAAGATGGGTGGTAATGGCGGGAAATACTGTTGTCACTACTTCTCAGCATAGGTCCTGCACTTCAACTCTCTGGAAATACATTTTTCCCCCTGAATCGTCTATGTATCGTTAATCCGAGGTACACAATATTCAAAGCAACCTCTCTTTCAGACCTCTCCTACCTGCGTTCCCCTCACCCCTGCTATCGGTACCTCCAGTGAAACTCCACTCGCTTATTTCTCTTAGGCACATTAATTCAGTATGGTAACTGCTTCTGTCTTAGGTAAGAGTTTTCTCCAAAAGGACAGACAGAAGCAACAAATGGGAAGGAAACACACGACGCTTGTGAAATCCCAAACCGGACTGGTAAGAACAACATCATAAATTATGGATCCTCCTGGCCGCCTCCGGCCTGTCACTGCAAGGTCTGTCTCCATGACCGTGCCCCGCGCAGGCGACACTGCTGTCCAGGAGCTCGGGTCTCCGGAGTCTCAGATGTCCCCGCCTGGCCAGGTCCCCACGCGGCAGCCCAGCCAGGGCCGTGGGGATAGCTCGGGGCTCACCCCGGGGGAAGAGCCGGCAGCAGGAACGACGTCTCCCAGCCCGCAGAGCACAGGCTCGCCATTGTTTCCGGAGACCACCCTGAGCTGGGCTGGGCGCCCCTGTCCCCAGTGGGGCCAGGCCGGGGAAGGAGACGCGAGGGACACTCAAGGCGGCCGGGCAGGGAGGGCACGACTGCGTCTGCCACCCCCGGGCGCAGAGGTCCGCGGCCTTCGCAGGCGGCGTGCGACATCTGTGCCAGAGCGGGGAGAGGGAGGAGACGTCGTCACACTCAGGACGCCCATCTGGACCGGCTTTCCTCCGGTGCCAGAAGCCGGGAGGGAGAAGTCAAGGTTAAATGCTGCGCCCGAGCCCGCGGCTCGGCACGCACAGCCTCCGGCCCGCCTGGAGCCCGGCGCAGGCCGCCGCGGCCCCACCTTGCCCTTTGTCTCCACTGCAGAGCAGATGTGCTGTGACCCCAGTAGTACTCGGGCTGTCAAGATGAAAGGCGCCTCCACCCTATTTAGAAACTGCAACTCTTGTCCCTCGACCCCCATCCGCCCCGCCTCGTGTTTTTCTTTTTGTTTTGTTTTTTTGGCAACAAGTCAACCACTCATCATAAGGTGGGCAAACCCCTCGGTTCACATTTAAATTTGTGTGCCAAATTGGCTGCTGTTCCGCCCTTTTAGCTGCTGTAACCAGCACCACAGAAACAATGAAATAGGAGATTAAAGTTACCAAAAAAAAAAAAAAAAAAAAAAAAAAAAAACACCCTACTCATCCTGCAGATGTTGTCTGCTGAAGGCTGCTCTATTGAGGAACATGTAAAGGGTCTTTGTGTGTGTGCGTGCGTGTGTGTGTGTGTGTGCGTGTGTGTGTGTGTAGAGCCAACAGCCTCACATTTGTTCTTGGGCCATTTGTCTTCAATATGCCTTTTTTATTTAATGATGAAGGTTCAATTACCAGATTCAAGAATAAGCAACCTTATCTGGCAAGCCTTAGCCCCAGAAATGAATGAGAGTTGGGACAGTGAAAAGGGAACTCCAGATCAGGCTGAATTGTGTGTGACTCAGGAGCGGGAGAAAACTGTGGGTAGAGGAAATGTGGGAGGGTGGCTTCCTGGATTTCTGTTGCAGGAAGAAACCACCGGTGGGAGGGAGGGCAGTTAGGGGAAGAGTGAGGAGGGCGGAGGGGAGCAACCCGGGGAGGGAGGGAGAGAGAGAGGGAGGGAACAGGGCCTCCTTGAGGCGAGAGGGAGGGGCGGGTGGCAGGGGAGGAAGCCGGCTTTCTTTGTTTTGTTTGTGTGGGCAGGAGCTGGGGCCTGCGAACGCGCCCAAGTGTGCGCAGTGCGGTCAGCTGCCCGGGGAGGTAACAGCTGGCACCTGTGCGCGAAATGCAGCGTGCATTAGCAGCATCATTATTTAGCATTAGAGCATTACAAAGATAATTAGAAAAGCAGAGGACGGAGGGAATTGAAACCCCAGGCCCCTTGGCTTATCAGACTCCCAGGTTACAGTTGTAATTTCAAGCAGGATTTGGTGGACCACCTCTCACAGAGCTGCCACTCTGTGACTTTAAAAGGAACTCCTGGGACACTAGACAGCTGGAGCTAGGGCAGGAAGGGGGTGGGCCCTTTTCCAGGTCTCATCCAGGCTTGGGGTCAAGTCAGGGTCACAGATAACAGGTCAGATATCACTGCATTAACATTTTCTAGTATCCAAAGCATTTCACCTGGAATACTAGAATTATCCTTATCTTTTTTGGAATTCAGTGGGTCAACTAAAGGAGAGCAGGTACTTTGATCTCTAACTGACAAGGATAACCTCAGCAGCTAACAACTGTTGAGTTCCAAGTGTGTAAGGCACTTTAATGGATTCTTTCCCTCAGTACTCTCAGCAGCCTTAAACATGGGGACAATTATTACAGCCATTTGATAGGCAGGAAAACTGAGGCTTGGAGAGGTCTCAAAGTACATTTGCCAAATTCCTCTGCAGTTTGCTTCCTGCATTTTCTGTGTGTGTGTGTGTGTGTGTTGCTAGAGATTGAACACCTAGGGCCTGACATTTGCTACGGAGGTGCTCTCCTACTGAACTACACCTCCAGTCCCTGTTCTGTGCTTTCTCTTTGGTCTAGAGAAGACCTGGACCTGCTGTGCCTCAGTTTCCCCATTGGTGATAGGAAAAAAGTGCTGCCATACTTCCTAGAGCAACAGTGGTGAACCTATGGCATATGTGCCACAGCTGGCTGTTTGTTATCACTGAAAACTAAAACGTTAGCCATCACTGGCCTCAAGGTTGAGGAATTATCATGAAGTGCTAAAAAGTTGAACAGAGAATAAGGGTCACGGAGCCCAAGTCCTTTGTTTTTCTCTATGCAGACCCTTTGCTAAAGCTTGAGAATTACAGTAGCCTTCCAAACTCACCTTCTCCCTATGTACACCCTCATTTGGGTCAAAAGCAAATCTCACAAGAGTATTATGATATCTGGAAAATTAAATATACTCAAGTAGTGCCTTGTTTTGCAGATGGGTACACTAATTCATGGAAAATATTTCACAAACTCCTTCAGCAAAAGTTTGTAGGTGACACATGTACCTAATTATGTGATAATAGTAAGATGAAAAGTGGTCCAAGCTAGCTTTGAGTCCTCCTACCTAAGCCTGGAAACTTACTTCCTGTCTCTAATTTTTTTCTGACATTATAATGATCAAAATCAGAGAAGACATGTGATTTAAGGTACTTATGCTGAGTTTATACCATTAGATTATGACACTAAACTTAAATGTAACTGATGGTTTGTTTGGTTTGGTTTTGCTGCTCTGAGTGAACCCAGAGCCTTGTGCATACTAGACAAGCACTGTACCACTGAGCTACTTCCTCAGCCTGAACAAAAATGTTATTGGTAATGTTGCCAGTAATTCTTAATAAAAATCACTGACATGAACTAGGCAGTTATTATTGTCAGGTGTTTCACAAAATGTTCAATCTTCATCTTCTCTTTTAAACCTCACACAAAGCCTTGACTTCCACCCCTTTCCTAGTTCCTTCTCCATATAGTAGTCAGGGAGCTCTTTGGAGAAAATAAATGTGGTGAAGGCTTGCCCGTGGTTAGTCTTCTAATGGCTTCCCATGGTGCTTAGGAAAACTTCAGAGACTTCCATTGACCTACAAGCTGCCACCATCTGGGCCTACACACGGTATTTATTGCCACTTTCCTCCACCAGCCCTGTCACATTCTGCAGCCATTCAGCACCTGCTCAGGCTTGTTCAACCCTCCGAGACATTCATTCCCCAGGGTCTTTGCACATGCTCTTTCCTCAACCTACGAAACCCTTCTTTTTCTTTTAATGTAAATATCTTTTATCTCAGGAAGGCCTTCCTTTCAACTCAGTTCTTTTCCTTCATAGCACTTGACGTCATGTAAAATTATTTGTTTTTGGCTTATTGTTCGTTTTTCTTCCTGAGCCAAAATAGTGAGGTGGTCTGGGGTGCACATTCAGCATCACACTCCTATTTATACCATAATCGCAATTCCTGGGACATGTAACAATGCCTATTAAATTAACAGAGAAGAATCCTTGGAGGTGAGTAATACAACTATGCTTATTTCATATCTGAGTAAACTGAGGCACAGGGTTGCTAAATAACTTCCCCAGAGTTATATAACTGGACCTGAAATGGCCTATCTCAGATTGCTACCACTGATTGAGACTAAAAGAACATATCAAATTGGATGTTATAAAGAGCTAGGGTTTCAGCTCAGTGATAGAGCACTTGCTTAGAATGTATTACACCCTGGGTTTAATCCCTAGCACCATACAAAGAAAGAAAGAGCTGGTTGTGGTGGTGCACACTTTTAATCCCAGCACTCGTGAGGCTGAGGTAGGTGGAGCCTTGTGAGTTCAAGGCCGGCTTGGGCCACAACATGAGAAAGGCCAGCCTGAACTACATAGTGTGACCCTGCCTCAAAAAAAATAGGACCGGGAGTTTGACTCAGTGGCTTAAGCACCTGCTTGGCAGGCACAAGGTTGTGAGTTTGATCCCCTGTACCAAAAAAAAAAAAAAAAAAAAAAAAGAGAGAGAGAGGGGAAAAATACATTTTAATTTACAGAGAACATGTTTATCTTGTGAACAATTTCAATTTATATAAAGATAATATCTCCAAATACACCAAAGACTACATATCAATTTGCACGTCCATTTCAACTATATGAATGGTTCTACTAGCTCTGATTATTAAAAAAGATTTCAAAGTATCAGGATCTCAAAACTGTTCTTTGAGACATTATGGACAGGGGGCCACTCCATCTAATCATTTCTGTTCTGCTCTTACCTAAAGAAACAGGCAGAACATGTTTTTCTACCACAAGAGCAGGAGCCCCACATAGCCCAAACCAAATGACCTGCCAGCTGCTGTTAAAATCTTTGAATAACTAACTCACAAGTAGTGCTTTCCCAAGAAGAAGGTGAACACCAAATGAAAGAAGTGCCTTCACAGCTTTCCCTTCACTGTTTGTCTAGACAGCACGTGGCTAACTTTTTGGTAATGAGGCAAATGTCATAGAGCTTATCTTTGTGCAGTTTTCATGGTTTAGATAAATCTGGAGGAAATGAACAGGGTTTCCAGTAAGGTCTCCAGGCTGCAAAGGGAGTCACTCCCCTCCAGAGAATTGAATCTCCTTTCCTTCCGGCAGGAACCAGCGATGCTCTGTAGGAAAATACAGGAAGCTGATTCATTCACATAGAACAAAAATCAACAACTGTGGGGTGGGGCGGCGGGGGGCGGGGTGGATTTTCCTGAAATGTATGAATGTTCTTGGTCCCTGGTTTCACATGACACTGTGTATGGTTTATACTTCACGTACCACAGGAGGTTCAAGGTGCTCATTTCCTGGCCCCCTCCAGTGGTGGTTTTCCAGTGTGGAAAGCATTCTGACTAACCAATGGAACCTTTTATCTCTCCCTCTGTCTCTCTGTCTCACTCTTTTCTCTCTGTCTCTGTCTCTGTCTCTCTCAACTTTGAGTCTTCATGCTGGTGAAACAATGCTGACTTACACTTTTATATTCGCTGGGGGAGGCGATGAAGGTGGGTTGCAGGGAAACAACTCAAGTTGGTCTTGATATCAATCATCTCCACCTATCGTGAGAGTTTTAACAAGCAAAACCAACCCACACAGACTGGCATTGATATATATTTGTAGCACATTACTTAAAACACAAATGAAACACCATCTACCTTTCCAACAGATGGCTTTTTAAAATATAAATATTTGAAATAAACTGAGAGTTTTAGAATTTTGTAACATGTCAACTTGTGGCAACACAGGCAAGAGAAATTATATGTACCTTCCATTGTTTTTAGCATACAACTCTGTTTTTACTGATTCAATTACTTTTTCATATTTTGGAGTGTGAGTATGGACACATATTGTGTATGTGTTTGCTGGAGAAGTGCTTTCGGATCTTCAGACCTCTATGTAACATTTATTTATTTATTTACTTATTTAACCAGGATGAATTTCAGCAGAGGCAGGCAGTTCAGACCTTCATTTTGCTTTGGTTTCATGGGTATACTGATTGTTTTTTTCTCTTTTGTGTGACAGTTAAAATTGTCCCTGTATGGAGGCATCTGCAAGACCCACTCAAACCTTCAGAAAAGTCTCCCTGGGCCATGAAAGCTGTTAGTGCTCCAGATGCAATCCAGTGTCTGCAGAAATGACAGACTCTTATGGGGTAGTCAGTGTATATGGAGGTTAGAGACATTTAAGAATCTCAGTCCTATGGGATGATGAGCACACATTGCCAGGAAGGCAATATCATGCCACCAAATGGGCCCTTGGTTAAGCACAGTGAGTGAATGAAGTGACCCAATTTCAAGAACAAGTCTTCCAGATCTGATGATCAGCACTTGGAAAAAGAGTCAGATCCAGAGATTGTCAATATCTCCCCAGTATTGTTTGGGGTCGGGAAGAAAAGAATAACTTGACTAGTAGCCAAAACTACAATGGAGATGGATGTAGGAGGCTCCTGAGCATGGCTGTCAGCACCCACCAGCATCATCAATATTATTTTGGCTGATGTATCTTGCACTAAATATGAATGGGCTGAGTTTATGATTCTCATGTCAGCTTCTTGTGGTTTGAATTAGGCAAGAGGTACTCTTAAGCCAACATCTCAGTGCCCTAACAAATTACTTCTTGCCCTGAGAGACCCAGAACCAGACTGGGGACTCACTTTCCCAGGAAGAGCAGCCTGATTGGCCCAGCAGACCCCAGGATGACATCTACAGCTTTCTAACTGAAACCAATCAAACAACCAACCAACTAACAACCTGAAACAGAGCCCAGAACATGATGAGCCCACAACAGGAAAAATGCTCATTTCTTTGCAATACTTTCTAGCTGAGTTTCAGCACTGGCAGCTAATATTCTATATATGATTTATAGCCATTCATCAAAATGAAGACCTTTGTTCATGCCATGCAATCTGAAAATGGACAACCCCAAGTCAAGTTTCTAAGGATTTTCTCCCAGGAAAGCTGTTTGTGCAAGGAACATCCCAGATTAACATAATTATTTCTAATAGGGTAAGAAACCTGGGATATTTTTGATAAAATTAAAGGAAATGCTATTCTTATCATTGTGAGGGATGCCAAACCCAGAAGATATGGCCTCTTAGGAACTGGAAGAATGAATAAATAATCAAATGACTATGGTACTATTCAGACAATGAGAAAACGAGTGATAGCCCCACTGCTTTCTGGGGAAGATACTTGTTCACAGGACTTTTTCCTAGTGAAGGAAAGCAGTGCACACTCTGGCCATGTCAAATAGCCTGGAGACAATTATCTCAGGATTTCAGAGAACATTCTGGTCTTGTCTAGCATGGCAGTTGCCTCAAAGCCTTCCTCATCAGTGGTCGAGTTACTCAGGTGATCCTTCAATTTACCTGAAGGCATTAGACAAGTAATGTAAAATTCTAGAAGAATTGAGCTCATAACGTGATAAGTAACAAAACTCTGCAAGCCTATTAGAGGGGAAAATTGAAAAGGTTGCAGCCACTTATTAATAAGACACATGAACATGAGATGTCTAGAGAGTGCTTGGACTGTAGAGGACAGATTGTCAATGAGGAAGTGCTTGGAGCAGTGATGGCCACCTGGCAGCCCTGGGGACAAATCCAGCCAAGATTTGACATTCCACAGGAATTTTTTTAGCAAGCTCATGTGAAATCAAGATCTTTTTTTTTTTTTTGCATTTACAAAAATTTACATTTTTACCTTTCTGTACAATATACAATGTACAATGAAATATACAAATGAAGTTCTTCATTTTTAGCTTGAATCCATCAATCTAGGTCAGAAAGAGAAGCATAAAATGATTACTTCATCCAAACAATTAAATGGTTTTTATTTTTAAGAAAATGAAACCACCTCATTTCACTGAAGAGGACCAGAACTACTGAGCCAGGGAGCCCAGGGTGCAGCATTTAAGGAGACCCTTATGCTGAGGCTTCTATAAGCATAGATTTGGCACCTTAAATTTTGTAATAGCCTCACTTTACCTAAACAAATTAGTAATCTTGATGGGGAGAAAGGAAAGCAAAATGTAGACAAAATGAAAGCTGTTTTATTAATTACAGTTACTTAAAGAGGTGTTTGGCTTCCCATTTCTGTTATATTAGTAGAACAAAAATTCTTAACTCTCCTAAATTTTAGTTCCCTGATTACATTAAAGTCATGGGGCATTTATTGCCTGGCTCTATATAAGAACGTGCTCTTAGAAGCTTCTAGAAGCTTATGTAAGTACTGCTGCTTGTAGTTAATAAGATTATTTCTTTCTACCATTGAAACCCCACCCCCATGCTTGGCACTTCCAGTATGTGTGAAATAGTTCAGTAATGTCTTCTTTAACTTTTATTTTCCAGAAAGCATCTTGTTCCTCACTTTTTTAGAAAACATTTAGCTCCTCTTGAGTTCCTTCATCTTTTTAAAAAAATCGAACCCATTTTTCCTGTAGTCTTTGAGAGGACTGGTTTCTCGTATTTCCATCCAGTTATCCACCCCATAGTAGTACTATCTAGAGTTTAAAGAAACTGTAGTCTCTATTCTACAAAGATCTTCCTCTCAGCAAGTGTGGCTTTAGGCTTATATGATGCACATCCTTTAGGAAAAATATAGAAAGTGTTCTTTCAACCACAAAACTGATTGTTGTACTCCCCAAACAAAGTAAGCAAAGGTCACACCTTTCATATGGGTCCCTCGACTCAAAACACAACTCTATCATCCTGATGGATTATCCCAGGTGATAATCTGTAGCTTAAGGAATAATTTGCAGCCTGGATGGTGGCTGTTGGCTTTCTATAACCATACTCTTAACTGGGATTCTCAGTACTGGACACTAACAAACGCACTTAGACATTTTCAGAAAGCAGCAGTGTGAGACAGTAAGGAAGAAAGGAAGCAGTGGAGTAAGCAGAGAAAACTCAGAGGAAAAAGTACATAGAAGGCACGAGACCAGGGAAAGTGGGGAGGCAGGGAAGACTATGAGTTCATGCACTAGGCAGAGGAAGGAGAGGGAGAAAGACTTCAGCAGTTCCTCTTTATCTATGAGGGACAAATTCCAAGATATTCTGCAGATACCTGAAACCAGAGGTCATACTAAACCCTATGCATATTGTTTTCCTATACATATATACCCATAGTCGGGTTTAATTTATAAAGTGCCATAAGAGAGCAACAATGACTAAAAATAGAACTATAAAATATGCTGTAATAAAATTTACTTAAAACTTATGAATTATTTATTTCTAGAATTTTCATTGGATGTTTTCAGCCCGAGGTTGAACTCAGGTAACTGAAACCTCAGGAAGCAAAACCATGGATAAGGGGAAACTGTTGTAGATGGTAAGTGACAGGAGAAACAGAAGCAGAGGAAGTGGGAAATGAGAGAATCTGAGGAGCTGACGCGAGGTGTTCTGCCCGAGAACATCTACTCTCCTTTTTTAGGCAGCAGCGGCCTGCTGATTCAGAACCCTTTCCCTTGCCTCTGTCGTCCTGTTTCTGCAGGAAGAAACTGAACCTAGCTCTGCTTTTAGCTCCAACTCCAGGCCTGGGCAGTGAGAGCATCACACACACTTGGCCACAGGGCCCGGTGACCAGATGGGTGTGTGCCCCAACCTGGGCCAAGATAGTCACCTCCAGAGCTGACACTGCCATTTGGCTGCTGTTAGGAAACAAAGTGGCCAGGAGCCACCATATAGAGAAATTTGGCCACAAAGCAAAGTCTCCCAGAGAAAATCAGAGTCAAGAATTAGAAAAAGATCTGGGAATTTAGCTCAGTGATGTAAGCACCTGCCTGGCAAATGTGAGGGTATGAGTTTCATTCTCGGTACCAAAAAAAAAAAAGGATTAGAAAAAGAAAGCAAATGTCCCAAAGGTAAGGCACACCTGTAGTCCTATCTGCTACAGGGGCACAATGATGGGGTATGGGGCATCAATAGGCACTCACTCTTGAAGACATCATAACTGGATCTGGTTTGGAAGGATGAATCACCATTATTTCCAGAGTATACTATGTAGACTTATAATAATACTTGCTAAAAGAAAAAAGCTTAGAATACAACTGCTTCTTAGCAAATGGTAGTTATTATTATAATAGTTATTAATATGAGATGGTTACTATCCTTTTCATCAAGTGGAGTCACAGTACAGGCCTTCAGGGCAAAGTCACAAGACTTCTAAATTACTTGAAAGTCCCTTAGAAAGGAGCAAGCCCAGAGAAGCTTTCTTCAAGTCCATCACATTCAGATCCTCCCACTGCTGGGCAGATCACCACCATTTCAGCAAAGCACCAGCTGGAGTTGTTGATTCCTGAGTGTGGGCTAGAGGAGAAGCCAGCATCATTCCACTCTCTCCTTGGAAGGAAGGCAAAGGGAAATTGAGGTTCCCAAAGGAGTGCCAGCCCTGACTCCCAACTCAGCTCTGCACAGTGTGGTACATGAGGTAGCACTCAAGGATCAGCTTCCTGGTAAATCCAGCTGGGAAGTCATGTGCAGGTGGAATGTCAGGGAAATTAAAGGAAACATTTTCAGAGTCAACTTTATGGTAATTTTAAAACAGCCTTTGAATACTTCCAAGTGTAAGAGTTCTGCAACCTAAAAATCCAACTTTGCCAACAAAATGGAGAAAGTGATAAAAACAGCACATGTCCCCACTTTCCTCCCTAACCACAACTGGCCTTACTAAGGGAGCTTTTGTGGGAGCCCTCCCCAAGGAGAAAGGGCACTGCTGAAACTCCCACCATCGTGACACACAGAGAGGCAAGGTATTGTATCCTCAGAGTCACCTTGAAGGAAGAAACTCGATTTAGTCAGACTTCGGGTTAAGACTCTGTATGCATTCAGTGGTGAAAGGAGAACTGAAAAAATTAGAAACCAGAGAGCAGAGTGGGGTGTGGAGGGTGAGAGGAAGGAAAAAATCATGAGTGAAGATTACTGAAGGCAAACAGTGAATCAACTACACCTACATCTGCCTTCAAGGACAATTAAGCAGGTAGGGATAATGAACAGAGCCAAGGAATATTCTTGATGGATCATAAATAATCTCCAAGAAGGCACAGGACCCTATTATCTGTTCATTCTGGATCTTTCCCTCCTCCATCCCTCTAAAAGAGAGCAACTATTGTAATGATTTAGGGTCCGAGTCAGATAAACCTGGATTCAAATTGACTCCATAGTTGTTTGCCTTGGGGTAAATTATTTCACTTCTCTTTGCTTCAACTTCCCCACCTTGCCAATAAAGGTGACAGTAATTCTAGTTGTCTCAGAGACTGATCATGAGGATCATAAGACAATGGATGAAAGCTCCTGGCACATAGAAAGTGTGCAGTAAATATTAGTTGTTGCTGTGACACTCTCTCCCACCCTTCATTACTTATTCAGTACCTGTGATAACTTCTGTGTGTATAGATTATTGATAAGCACTGTTCTTTTCTAGGCATCCCAAGGCAGTATGGAATGCTTAGGATGTCACTTTAATCTGGTATGTATTTACAGTCAGCAGAAATTAATTCACCATTAGCTTTGTCAGTTACCATAGGCTTCAGGGTCCCACTTAGAAAAGACCTTGAGCAAAATAAGAAAAAAGCATTCAATGTCAATAAGTGAATTTTAATTTTCACCAAATGTGGGTTCTGATTCAAATGAAGAGGACTGAGATGTGAAACTTCTTAGAATGGCCTCCTTTAATAATCAGGTGCAGGTTTTGGTCCTTGTATTCAAAGGGAGAGGTTGTAAGAAATGGATTTTTTCAAGGACCTCAAGTACATACCGGAAAGAAAACAACTGAAATATGTCCACAAAAGGCTCTGTCAAATGAGTTGAGAAGTGGTTATTCAGTTTTACAATTTCACCTTTCTATTCTAGGATGGGTTTTCCAAATGTTGCCCCATCAGGGGACTTATTCATGTTCTAGAAGAAGAAAGAGATATCCTTAAGATAAGAATATCATATATTTTCTGCTGAATATATGTTCAGGCAAATACTTGATTAATTGTGGTTTGCCATTTTATGAATCTGCATAAGGAGATTTAGATTTATGAAATCACCTACTCATCTTTTGGAAAGTAAACCAGTTTCTAAAAAGTAGACTCTGATAATATTCATTATAGTTTTAAACAATTATTTTTCATTTTATCACAGTTATAATTAATTTGGTGGCTCAGGTACACAAAGAGATTTAAAGCAATGTTTATAAAATGAATTAGCTTCTCCACCTTATTTAGAGTTCTCCATCGTGAATGTCCTCAGAGTGTAATGGAGAGACAATTTATGAGAAAGCTCTCTTGTGTCCTTGCTTCTAGGATTGCTCTAGAGGATTTATTATTCCAGTTCTACTTCTCCCCAAGGGCCAGAAAACAGACAACATGGCCCAAAGATAGTGCCTTTGCTGCTTTCATTTATAAAAGAATTGTTGAGGGGCGGGAGTGTGGCTCAGAGGTAGAACACTTGCCTAGCAAACATAAGGACCTGCGTTCAATTCCCAGCATAAAAACAAAACAAAAAAGGGGCTGGGTTGTAGCTCAGGAGAACAGCACTCACCTGCCCAGCATGTGTGAGGCCCTAGGTAGATTCCCCTACACTATTACAAAATAAAACAAAAAATCGTTCAAAAAAATTGTGAGTATAGCATGAGCTTAGCATGCTAAAGGCCTTTTTTGTGTTCAATCACCTTAAACATTCATCCTTTCCTTGTAATGAGTACATTTAAAATCTTCTAGTTATTGAGACTTATATGCAGTATTGTTGACTATATTCACCCTATTGTGCCATAGAACATCAGAATTTGAGGTAATACCACAAACCTGGAAGGCATTAAGACAAATACATGTGATTTAAAACTGTTGATCCCATACAAGTTGAGTAGAATAGGCTGGGGAGAATAATAAGGTGGGAAAGATGGGAAGAGTTAGTCTTCACAGAAATTTCTATGGAACAGAATCATAATTAGAAGGAAAATCATTTCAAGGTAAGCAACCAGCCCAGATGCCCCAAGTCGGCTTCATCCCTAACTGATATTCTTCATCCTAATCCTAGATCTATAAACCATGATTTCCAAAGCCAGTCCTATAAGCAAATAATTATTTTGTGGAAGAATTCAGGGTATCCCAAAGGACTCCTTCAAATCCCTACTCAGCCCACTGTTTCTCAGTCATCCTGTCCTGTTTTCACTGCCAAAAGTGCTATCTGTTAAAAAGCATAATATTTTTTGTCTCTTAGTTTTAATTATTTTTAATTTAAAGATACTGTTATGTGTAGAGATGAGTAGCCAAAATAATCCAGAGTGTTTCTGTACATTCCACATGCAGCTTCACCTCATTAACCCCTTCCATGGCCACAAAATAAGTATAGAATTCAGAAATTAACAGTATAATTCTATTAGTCAAAATGTAGACTTTCATTAGATTTCACCAAGTGTTTTTTTGTTTTTACTAATGTCTTTTTTCTGATCTGGACTCCAATCCAACACAACTCCCACCCTGTCCCCTTGTGTGGAGTCACCGTGTCTCCTCAACCCGCTTTAGCCTGTGACATTCCTCAACCTTTCCTTGTTTTCCATGACATCAACAGTTTGCAGAGTACTGGTCAAGGATTTTGTGGAATGTTGCTCATTTAGGTTTTGCCTGCTGTTTCCGCATGACTCGGATGGAGGTTAGGCATTACTAGGAAGGACCCTACAGAGGTGACAGGACCGTCTCGTGTTTGTGGTACACACATGCTGTCAGTGTGTGTTATGACTGTGGAGGTTGACCTTGATCTTTTGATTAAAACAAAGTCTGCCAGTTTTCTCCTCAGTAACATTACTTTTTCTTTTTTTAATTTTTTAAAGGGGAGGGGATAAGAGGTACTTTGAGACTATATTGAAAACACACTTCTCCTTAAAATTTTTCTTACAATTGTATCATTCATCAGTACTAAGATTGCCTGGAACAATTAGTACTGGGTTGTTATATAATACTGATTTAATAACAGTTATAGGACATTAAGAAAAATTATGTTACACATATTTTTCAAGTCTAAGGTGCAACATGATTTCAAAAGTACAAAAATATGAACAAGGGTACATATCTGAGTGGATGAAACACAGTCACAAGATGATGAAAGTCTCTGAGGCTTTCAGAATTGGCACCAGTCTCCTCTCCTATCTCGGGCTCGGAGTCTACACTGTGTGTGTGTGTGTGTGTGTGTGTGTGTGTGTGTGTGTGTGTCCTGGGGACTGAACCCAAGACCTTCACATAGCAGTACATCCCCATCATCTTCTGACTGTGTTTCATCTATTCAGAAATGTTTCCTTTCATATTTTGTATTTTTGAAATAAGATTGTGCCTTAGACTTGATAAACATGTGTAACATAATTTTTATGTATACATATAGTTATGTGTAGAGATGAGCGGCCAAAATAATCCTGAGTGTTCCTATATATTCCACATGCAACTCAAGACTTGCAGGCAGCTGGAGGTACATCAGAGGTATGTGTTCAAACAACTCTTATGTTATTTAACAACAGCCCCTAAACTCAAGAGTAGAGGTGCTAGTAATTTGAATTTGCTGAAAATAAGCAATAAAGTGCCACCTTTAAGTGAAAAGGTGAAAGACTGCAACATAATAAAGAAAAACAGTTGTATGCTGAAGTTGCTCAATTTGATCTATATGATTGAATCTTCTATGAAATTGTGAAGAAGGGAAAAGAAATTCATGCTAGTTGTATGGTCAAAACTCAAAATGTAAAAGCTGAGACCACAGTATGTGATAAGTGCTTAGTTAAAACAGAAGAGACATTAAATTCTAGAGCTTGTTACTAGCCACAGTTTTGGGGTTATGGAGTTCTTGGAACATAAGCTCCACAGATAAAGGGAAACCACTCTATTCTGAATCTAAGTTATGTTCAGTTTCTGCTCATGATGTAGTGATCTCTCAAGTCTCCCTTCTTTTGCTTCCCTTAAACCCCAGATTTACTGAAATCTTGGATCTGCCACTAATATTCTACTAAATGCTCAAAAGAGGAGCCTGAGTAGCTCAGCTGTCTCAGGTAGTAGACTACCTCAGGCCCTGCTCTGCTTAACACTCCTGTATATATGACTTTGTTGATGCATCCTCCTTCCTGATCCTCTGATTTATTTCTAAAACACTTTCCTGCTCTTCCTCTTACTTCTCCACGTCCTTCCCTAGTTCTTTCCCATACAAATACTAAGTAGTTTTGCTGGTACTGGGAGTGCTATTGAGTCCTCTTCCTATCAATCTGCTACTTCCCCCAGTAGACCATGTTGAGTCGTGGGCCAGTGACACAATCCCATGAATCTTACATCTGTATTTCCAGAGTAGGTTTATCCTCTGGCATCTAGACTCAGTCTTCTAACTTGTATGTCTTTCGAATATGCTAAGCTCATAAATTCTAAAAACCAGAGTATACTCTCTTTTCTTCTATTTCTTTTTCCTGTATTTTTACCTCACTCAAAGGCTTTCCAGCTCATATATTCAAACTGAAAACATTAAGGTTATCATTCATTCTTCTCCTTCCTTTGCATTTCATATGCATATCATCACCAGTATTACTCAGGTGTGTCTTGCTGGTCAATACCTTTTGCTATAACAGCCATGTCTTATTTCTGACTGTTACACTGTCTTGTCATTGACAATAACTTACTTAACTGGTCACAGAATTTTCCCACTTAAAACCATCTGCCAAAATTCTCTTACTGAAACAGAAGTTTCATAATTTTTCTTTCTTTCTTAAGCATCTTTGCCAGTCCCTCTTAGAAGATAAATATCTAACTTTCAAGATCTCAAAATCTACTCCCAACTCTGCTTTTCAACTTGATTTATCCTACTAACTTGACTATTGAAGTTCCCTGAATATGTCATCGAGCTTAATAAATTGTATGCTCTGGAATTCTCTCCTGCCTGTCCATTCCATTCTCGACCCTCATTTTTCTTTAATGAATCTTTTCTTCACCTTCAGAATTTGACTCCTTCTATAAGTCTTCCACAATTATCCCTGTTGGGATTAATGATTACCTCCTCTGTGCTACACTTCCCTTTATAAATACTTCTACTAAGCACATATTCCAACCTTTCATAATCATTTAGATACATTTGTCACATAAGACTCTAAACTCCATGATTTTAAGGACCTTATTTTAGTCATGTATCTATCCCAAAAGCACACAGTAGGTACTAAAGGAGAATTTCTTGAACTGTTGAGGTATCATGTGACCTTGTTGTAGTAGATATTTAACATAAACTGGGCTATTCCTTGCTCATTTTTGAATGTGGTTTGTCTCTCAAGGATTCATGTGTTGGAAACTTGATCCCAATGAAATGACAATAAAGAGAGGTGAGATTTTTCAGAAGGGTCTCTTGGAAGAAATTAGGTCATCAAGGGTCCTGCCCTGAAGGAATTAATGTAGTATTCAAGTGAGGGCTGTGATGAAAAAATGAGCTGGACAACTCTCCATGCTTTGGCTTCCCGTGTTGCTTAGTAATCTGTTCCTCTTGCATGTGATCCCAATACGACACCATTCCCTTTGATATAGTCAGAGGTCCCTTGCAATAATCAACTCCAAGTTGTATGGATGTTTAACTCCAAGCTTGTAAGTGAAGAAACTTATTTTCTTCATAACTTACTCAGTTTTAAGTATTTTGTTATAGCAACGGGAAGCTAACAAAATCCTTTGCCTAGTTTTAGGGAATGACCCATCTTATGAGATTTATGAGAAGCAGATTCAAATTCCCATGAAAAGTGCTAAAAGTGTCTTTATTTTCCTGGCCCGCCTGATGGCTAGAGAGAGGACATGGCTCGGCTTCACCAAACACAGGCATCTCACACTGAGAATCACACAAAATAGTACAAACAGATGTGGTGCCACAAGAAGTTCTCTTTAGTACAGGGATGACGGCAGCAGGTCCGGCCCAAGGAAGACAGATTTGACAGTGCTAGTTCTCAGTCTCATTACTTGAGCCAAAGGAGTGAAGCATGGGAGACAGCAGCCATGGTTCTTCACAGATAAATTCTGTGATGTGGTTTGGAAATGTTACTCTTTCTTCTCTCACCTTCCTAGAAATTCTTTGAGATTCATACTATTGTATGAGTTTCTTTACTGCTTAATCAGTAGCATACAACTAAGAATACTCACAGATGGAGAAACAGGAACCAGAGAAACTTATAGGAAACAGACCTCACTGTAATGAGGTCAATCTTGGATTGGTTATCAAGCTTAGTTGAAGTTGATGGTAGAAAAATTATAGGGAAGAATATGACTCTGACAGATCTTATAGTATGGTGGCAAAATGGCTCATCATGACCTGACATTCTCCAAAGTGCCCTCACCCATGGCAGGCTTCAGGGTGACGCACCCCTGCCCACAGTGGTAAGAAGGCCATGATTAGTTTAAGATCTAAGGATGGGGCAGGAGCTTCTACAAGGATGAACAATTTAAGGAAAGTTCAAACATGTCAATTCATGGCTCAAAGCACAGTCATTAAACTCAGGGTTCTTACAGTAAACTCCTATTTCTTGCTGTCATGGCCTGAGGAAGTCAAAAGCTAAACTCAAAGTTGTATCCTGTGGGCCAGTGAAATCACAGTCTTACTAGATCTTTTATGTAAAATGTGGAGCACTGACTAGGAAAGAGTATAAACCTATAGGCTGAAGTGAGAATTTAGGGGTATGAGTGGTGTCTGAGTGTTAGGATCTTCTGGCTCCCTCAGGTCTTTCCTGAAGGTCAAGAAGGGCCATTCTCCTTTTTCTGACAAGGTTCTTGTTGTCTTGTGAAAACACTGTCCCCAAATATTTCATCTAAGCAAAAGCCATCCTCATTTCCCATACTCACAACCCTCTTAGACCTCTAATTATCTCTATAGCTAGGGTCAGGTCCCAGAATGCTCTGAAAGGTCAAGTATAATACCAAATCTTGGTGGAAAAGACTGGCACATCAAATAAGTAACTTATTTTTAGCACAAATCTGATAAACACCTATGGGGATGTGTTCTGAGGAGCTATGTCAAGGTGAAAAGTATGCACTTGGGAATTAAGTAGTATTCAATAGTGATGTATTTCCCAGAGTCTGGATTAATTGAGCCAGCTTAGGCAGCTGAGATCAGATTTTGTAATTTGGGAGATTTGTCATGAGCAAATAAGTGAAAAATATTTCCTTCACCTTACCATTGTCTATAGAGAGGACACCAAGAAAATACTCCCTCCACCAAAGCATTAAAAAAAGAAATGCATGGGTTAGGTGAGGTTATTTATTGTTATTATTATTTTTTTTGGTATGGCATTATGGTATCCATTTTTTTGTAGGGTGCATTGATGGTGCTCTCAGCCAACATCAAACCTTGGCAGCAAGGAACACCACTAGTCAAGGAGGGAGCTCTGGGTAGTGGGGAAAGAAACAGAATTTCAACCAAAGTCACCTCCCAGCAAACCCAATGAAATTCTGAGCCCTTCCCCCAGTTATTGTATGTGGCATCTCAACCATGGTTGAGTCTTCATTTTGGCTTTCTCTTTGAGGTGCAGGAAGGACCACTGTGGCTGAAGAATTGAATGTAAATCCCTGAGCCATTTTATTTCTAGCAAAATGTAAGCAAATATGTTCTATGTTCCTTGGGGGGAATTACAGAGATAATTTCTTTTATGAAAGACTTCAAAGATGGAGGGGCCACTCACAGTACATAAATCAGCAAGAACCAGTTGCTGTTGCTTCTCACAAAGGTTGCTTGTGGATAAAGGAATTGGAACCAGAAGTAGTAATAGGCAACAGGCTTGAGAGTGCTGCAGAGGATAGGCGAGTCTTGGAGAAGAGATGACAGTAGGTTTTTCATATAATTAATAAAATGGCTGCTTTAATTGCCACTTCTGTACCAGATGTGAACTTTCTCTACTGAACTAAACCAACTCAGCCCCTGGTACTTCCTATGCACATTCTGATCTCAAAAATGCTTTCCCCTTTTCCTACTAATAAATAGGAAACAATGGAAGACATTTGTTTTTGTCTGACTGGACCCCAGGTCCTCTTCATCCTTTGATTTCAGGGCTCTATGCCTAAGGACTTTTGACCATCTCTCTTTCCCAAATGATATCAAGCTGACCTATTATATTGGTCATATGACTATGATAGAACTCAGAAAGTAAGAAGTGACAGGTGCCATAGGTATATTAGTAAGATATAGGTATCTATGCCAAAAATATCAGCTGTATCTCATGAAAACAACTGTCATGTGGTAGCTTTTTGACACCATAACAAATACTTAAGACAAACTTACGAAGTGAAAAAGTTTATTTTGGCTTCCAGTTTTGGAGGTTTTAGCCCATGATCAATTGGCCCTGATGCTTTTGGGCCTATGGTGAGGCAGTGCACCATGGTGACAGTGTGGACAGAGAAAAACCACCCATCTTGTGGCTGAAAAATGACAAAAGAAAAGACTGAGATCCTACACTCCCCTTCTTTGGCACAACTCCAATGATCAATCAATCTCTGTCTCTCTGTCTCTGGCTCTTTCTCTGTGCACCTCTTTATCTCAGATTTCCAGAGTGCAAGGATTACAAGTGTGTGCTACTGCACCTAGTCATGCCCCACCTCTTAAAAGTTCCACCACTTCACAATATTACTATGGGCTGGGGAATCAAACCTTTAACATGGGGCCCTTGAGAAATAGTCCAGATTCAAGCTGTAGTGGGCCTGCTCTGTAAGTTTCCTGGGAAAATCATGGGGACCTTAAGGCATATTTTATCAAAAGTAAAGAATGGTTTCTTTCATCTTGAAGCACAATTCTTTCTGAACCTCTTTAGAATTTGAGGGTAACATATGCTACATTTGGTAGTGCTGTTCTCTGGCTCAGGTAACTCAAAGAGCAGCCTCCACTTGTCTGAGACTGCAGAAGAAACAATTCTAGTTTCAACCTTATGATTGTGAGTTCATTAGGACCTTAATGTGGGTAGTAGATAAATCCACTATGTGGGACCTCCGCAGGTCCAACAAAGTATCACAGAAGAGGCCTCTAGGTTTCAGGAGCAAAGCCACAGCTCTTGGCAAATTTTTTTTTCTTTTGAGGAGGCATTGCTTCTGAACTGTGATGGATGTTGAAAATCTAATCATAGAGCACAGGTGAACCTGAGTTGTGCATCATGAGATGGGATTTAACTCATTCACCTGGCCATAAATTTAGGCATTCCCAGAAGCACCCATCTTTCAGGCTTAGCAAGTCCTGAAGACAAAAAACAAAAAGTTGCCTAAGCAGATGGCTCACAGCTCAGTCTAAAACTGCCTCCTGTGTTAGGATCCTTCCCTCAACCCACACCTAGACCTTATGAGGAATTTTCTGGATCAATTAACTGAAAAAAATTTTAAACTTGATATCTGAACATAAAATTTTACAAAGTATGGAGGTGCTGGCTGAAAATAGATGACTGAAGAGTAACACCCAACTCAGGGGTGGCCTTGATGGATGTAAAGAAATCTTACCAGTGCAGCTTGAACTGATTGCTTTTATTTTTTATGTTACTTAGGAGATAGGAGCTGAGGTTAAGGAATATGAATGGTAATTAATTGTTTGGTAAGGCACTAGTAAAGCACAAGATTTAAGGTTTGGTGACCAGATAGGAAACAAATATGGATAACCTCTGAGAATAGGCTCTGAGAATGCCATGTAATGCTCACCAAAAGTCCTTGATGGTGGAGAAGGCTCCCGTTAGTAAGATGGACATGATAGGGTATTCTGGATATCCATCAGCCTTTGTCCCCGGTAAATAATGGTCTCTCAGTAGTTTCATGAAGTCAATACAACAAAGGAAGGAAAGAAAACTATGTGTGACCTCTAAAACATGGACATCTGGCTGAGGATCCAACTGGCCTATTGTGGCTTTCTGTGGTGGTGAAGCCTCAGGGTCAATATAGCACTGTACCTGGGATGGGCAACCAGCCTCTGGTAGCTAGCTGATTACATCAGATCCAGTCCATAACCAAGAGATGGCCATCTGTACGCGCTAGCATAAACATTATGGACTTAGGTTGTGCTTGCTTTTCTTTCTACTAAGCTTCTCCCTTCCATGTTCATGAAGTGGCCAAAGTGCCTTATTGATCACGACAGTATCTCATACACAGGTAGAATGCCTTCCCCCAAAGCATGCACTTTTGAATAAAAAAGGACAGGCAATGGACCTATGCTTGTGAGACTTTCCAGTCTGTACCATACAGCCCTCTTCTGTCAGAAGCAGCTGCCCTTGTATAATAGTAGAGTGACCAAATATAGACTCAATTCTCACAACAGTGATAATAGGAAGAGACAATCTTGCTTTTAAATTGAACCAAATTGACAGTGCACACCATTCTTGACAATAATAATAACAACAACAACAGCAGCAACAGTGCAAGTTTGTATCATTCAACTGAATGGTTTGGGAAGTGTACAGAATGTGTTGGATCAGCAATCAATATGTGGTACTCTTTCCTGGGAACAGGGGTGACCATGGGAATAGTATAACCTCATGATCACTTCCAACTATTTTGTTTTCTGACTCCATAGCTCTGGGCCTTGTTTTCAAGTCATAATAACCAAGAGGAGAATGATTCCTCCAGGCAGGCAGCCATAATTCCACTATATTCAAAGGTGAAAGTCATATCAGAGGATTTCACGAACCTCCTACTACTGGGTAAGGAAGCAAAAAACAAACAAACAAACAAAACCATGTGTGGGTCAGGTCATTGCACAGGTTCTTACTAATTGATTTTCTTTGTTTCTTTCTTTTATTTTAAACAAAAGGAAAGTAAGAAACCAAAACAAAACAATTTCACAACTAGCCGATGAGAGAGTAAAAATCATCAACACATTGCATATTATTATATTCCCCAAAATTATTTAGGATAAAAAATATAGACATGAGACATTATCTGACAAATTATTAGCACAAAACTTTTGTCTCAATAAATGGGGAGAAACCTGTTATATGACTATCTTTTTTGTTATGATCACTTTATTGTTTTCAAATAAACATTTTGCATTAAAAATGAAATCCGAAGATGACCCTGAGAAAACTACTCTTCACTCAAAATTCTTTTTCTTTAACTGTCTTAACTAATTTTTTTATAAACATAGATTTTGTTTCAGTTCATCACACCAGGGCAACAATGCGATAGTTACACATGTGTGACATTTATTTCACTGAGAAGTGTATTTTCAGTACTCATCCATTTAAGAGTAAAAATGCCTAGCTTATTGTTCTTTATAGCTGAGTAGTATTCCATTATGTAGAAATACCACATCTTTTTTATCCATTCCTCATTCAAGGGGCATTTACATTGTTTCCAAGATCTAGCTATTATGAACTGGGCAGCTATGAACATAGATGCACATATATCGCTGCGGTAGGATGTTTTTAGTTCTTTTGGGAGGATACCCAGAAGGGGAATAGCTGGGTCAAATGGGACCTCCAATCCTAGCTTTTTGAGGAATCTCCACACTGACTTCCACAGTGGTTGCACCAGCCTGCATTCTCACCAATAGTGGAGAAGGGTTCCTTTTTGCCCACAGCCCCTCCAGCATTTGTTACTGGTTGACTTCTTAATATTAGCCATTCTTTCTGGGGTGAGGTGGAATCTCAGTGTTACTTTCATTTGCATCTCTCGAATGGCCAGCGCTGTTGAACATTTTTTCATGTATTTATTTGCTGTTCGTACTTCTTCATCTGATAAGTATGTGTTCATCTCAGATGCCCATTTTTGGATTGGGTCTTTAAATCTTGGAGGACTGATTTTTTTAAACTCTTTATAGGTTTTCGATATTAATCCTTTATCTGAGGGACAGCTGGCAAACATTTTCTCCCTGATTGTAGGTAATCTCTTCACACTGTTGGTGGTTTCTCTTGCTGTGCAGAAACTTTTCAATATGATGAGATCCCATTTGTTGATTCTTTGCGTTAATTCCTGTGCAGTCTGGCTTTTATTCATAAACTCTTTGCCTACACCAATGTCTTCAGGAGTTTTACCTGCTCTATCTTCCAGCAGATTTAATGTTTCTGTTTTATGTTGAGATCTTTAACCCATTTACATTTTAACTTAGTACATGGTGAAAGATATGGATCTAATCTTAATCTTCGACATGTGGAAAGCCAGTTTTTCCAACACCAATTATTAAAAAGGCTATCTTTCTTCCAGTGAATGTGTTTGACACCTTTGTCAAAGATAAGATAGCTTAGTGTGTCTGGAGTTATTTCTGGATCTTCTAATCTATTCCATTGATCCTCGGGTCTGTTTTTTTTACCAGTACCACACTGTTTTTATCACAGTAGCTCTACAGTATAATTTCAGGTCAGGAATTGTGATGCCCCCTGTCTTGTCTTTGTTGCCCAGAATTGTCTTTGCTGTTCTAGGTCTCTTCTTATTTCAGATGAATTTTAGGATTGTTTTCTCTAATTTGTAAGATATGTTATTGGTATTTTGATTGGTATTGCATTGAATGTGTATAACAATTTTGAAAGTATGACCATTTGGACTATATTGATTCTTCCTACCCTAGAGCATGGGATATCTCTTCATCTTCTAATATCCTCTTCAATTTCCTTTTTCAGAGTACCATAGTTTTCAGTATAAAGGTCTTTTACATCTTTTGTTAGACTGATTCCTAAATATTTCATTTTTTTGGATGCTACTGTAAAAAGTATTGTTTCCCTAATTTCTCTCTCAGTGAGATTATTTGTGTACAAAAATGCTATTGATTTTTGAATATTGACTTTGTAACCAGCTACGTTGCTAAATCTGCTTATTAAATCTAGAAGTCTCTTGGTGGAATTTTTGGGATCTTCTGAGTAGAGTATCATGTCATCTGCAAATAACGCTAGTTTAACTTCTTCCTTTCCTACTTTTATTCCTTTATTTCTTTCTCTTGTCTAATTGCTCTAGCTAAAGTTTCCAGAACTATGTTGAATAAGAGTGGAAAGAGTGTACATCCTTGTCTTGTTCCTGATTTTAGAGTGAAAGCTTTCAGATTTTTTCTATTTAGTATGACGTTAGCTATCAGTTTGTCATAGATAACTTTTTTCAGATTGAGATAAAGACCATCTATTCCAATTTTCTGTAGAGTTTTTATCATGAATGGGTGCTGGACTTTATCAAAAGCTTTTCTGCATCTAGTGAAATAATCATTTAAATTTAATCCTTGGCTCTGTTAATATGATATATTACATTTATGGATTTATGTATGTTGAACCATCCCTGTATCCCTGGGATGAATCCCACTTGATCATGGTGTACAATCTTTTTGATGATTTGCTGCAGTCTATTTGCCAGTATCTTATTAAGAATTTTTGCATCAATGTTCATCAGGGAGATTGGCCTGTAATTCTCTTTCTTAGTTGGATCCTTCTCTGGTTTTGGAATTAGAGTAATGCTTGCTTCCAAAAATGAATTTGGGAGTATTGCTTCCCTTTCAATTTCATTAAAGAGTTTGAGAAGTAGTGGTGTTAGATCTTCACTAAATTTCTTGTAGAATTCAGCAGTGAATCCATCGGGGCCTGGGCTCTTCTTTGTTGATGATTTTTTAATTACATCTTTAATTTCATTTATTGATATTAGGTTGTTTAGGATTTTATATCATTTTGATTCAGCTTTGGTAATTTGTATGTATCTAAGAATCTGTCCATTTCTTCTATATTTTCCATCTTATTAGAATACAAGTTTTCAAAGTAGGTATAGATAATTTTCTGGATTTCAACTGGGTCTGTTGTGATTTCACCCTTTTCATTCCTAATTGCATGGATTTGAGTTCTTTCTTTCCTTTTTTTTTTTTGATAAGGTTGGTTAAGGGTTTACCAATTTTATTTAATCTTTCAAAGAACCAACTCTTCAATTAATTGATTCTTTGTATTGTTTTTTAGTCTCCAGTATGTTAATTTCTGCTCTGATCCTTATAATTTCCTGCCTTGTATGAGCTTTTGGTTTAGTCTGCTTTTCTTTTTCTAGAAGTTTGAGGTTCAACATTAAGTTGTTTATATGAACATTAAGTTGTTCTGTTTTCCTGATATGGGTATTTACTGCTATAAATTTCTCTAAGACTGCTTTCATTGTGTCCCACAAGTTCTGAGATGTAGTATTACCATTGTTGTTCAACTGTAAAAACTGTCTAATTTCTTCTTTAATTTCACCTGTGACCCATTGATTGTTCAGTAGTGTACTATTTAATTTCCATGTGTTAATGAAGTTCTTGTGGTTTCCTTTGGCATGGATTTCCAATTTCATTGCACCGTGGTCTGATAGTATGCATGGGATAATTTCAATTCCTCTACATTTACTTAAGCATGTCCTATGAACCCGTATATGGTCTATTTTGGAGAATGTCCCATGTGCAGCTGAAAAGAATGTGTATTCTGATGTTGTAGGGTGGAAGATTCTATAGACATCTACTAAGTCCATTTGCTCAAAAGTTTGATTTAATAATAATATTTCACTGTTGATCTTTTGTCTAGTTGATTTGTCTTTTTGTGACAGTGGGGTATTGAGGTCTCCCAACACAATTGTATCAAGGCTTATTTGGTTTTTCATGTCCATTAATAATTGTTTTATATAACTGGGTGCACTAGTATTTGTTGCATATGTATTTATGGTTGTTATCTCCTCCTCTTGGATTGTTCCTTTTACCAAGATACAGTGACCTTCTTTGTCTCTCTTAATCAGTCTTGGCTTAAAATTAACTTTATCTGCAAATAGAATAGCTACCCCTGCTTTTTTCTGAACTTCTGTTGCATGGAGTATTGTTTTCCACCCTTTGACTTTTAGTCTATGGGCATTTTTTGAATTAAATGTGTGTCTTGTATATGGCATATTATTGGATCTTGCTTTTTGATCCATTCTGCCAGCCCATGTCTTTTGACTGGTGACTTGAGACCATTAACATTGATGGTTAAAACTGATACATATTGACTTATCCTTATCATGTTGTTTTCCTATAATTGGCTCCCCCACCTTTTTTTTCCTTTTTCCCTTCCCTCTAATTGTTTGCTTTTCCTGGTGGATGCCTTCTACTGGGGTTCATAGAGCTGTAATACTTATCATCCCTTTCTAAAATGTCCTTCAGAACATTTTGGAGTGCTGGTTTAGTGGTCGTGAATTTCCTCAAATGTTCCTTATCATGGAAGTATTTTGTTTCCCCCTCTTTTTTCAAAGATAGTTTTGCAGGATACATCAATCTGGGTTGAAAGTTGTTTTCTTTAAGAACTTGGAGTACTTCACTCCAAGCTCTCCTTGACTTGAAAGTTTGTGCTGAGAAATCTGCTGTGATTCTGATGGGCTTTCCTTTATAGGTGATGTTTCTTTTCCCTAACAGGTTTTAAAATTTTATTGTTGTGTTGAATTTCTGGACTCTTGACTATGATATGCCTGGGAGTAGATTTTTTTTATCATTGCTAATTGGAGTTCTATATGCCTCACTTATTTGTATGTCAAATTCTTTTTCTCTACCAGGAAATTTTTCTGACACGATATCTGTAAGGATGTTTTTAATGTCATTTGTAGTATCTCCTGCTTGTTCACTGACTCCAATTAATCTTAAATTATTTTTCTTTGTCTCATCAAGCAACTGCTGGATTGATTCCTCATGTTCCCATGCTAGTTTTGAGAAATCTTTCTTTTCCTGGTCACTAACTGCAAGCCTGTCTTCAATATCTGAGATCCTGCCCTCACATTGGCCTAATCTGCTTC